>PVIR01016824.1:0-35958 GCA_004026965.1 Petromus typicus
CCCCTCTCCCTTCTCTTCCCCTCTCCCCCTCTCCCTCCCACCCTCATTCTCGGCAGTCTCATCAGATTCCAGGTTACATTTTGTTGTTGCTGTTTTCTGAGCTGAAGTTCACCTGCTATTTGATACTACCAAGAATTTTTATGTTTCAATTATTATACTTTTTTTTTATTTCTGGAAGTTTGGCTTGCTTTGTTTTTAAATTTCCTGTTCTTTCTGTTAAATCTCTTGCTCCCTATTGGTTTAACCTTCCTCGGTTATTTCTCCAAACACATTGAATATATTTATTTTTTATTGTGACTCCCACACTGCCAATTTCCGAAGTCTTGGAAGATCTGACTCCGTTGCCTGCTGTTCTTCTGTCTAGCCCAGGATGGTGTGTTTCTTAAATGCTTTGAATTTTATTTTAATTCTCATTTGGATGTGTGTCTGTGGGAATTCACTGAAGATTAGACTGAGTGTTTTCTTCCAGGAAGATCTGATTTTACTTCTGTTGAGCATATTGGAGCATCAGATTTTATTTCTTATTTTATGCCTTTAAAAATTGAGTTATGTCTTACAAAAAGTAAAATCCAAAGCCAACATGGCAGCCTATAATACTAGCACTCTGGGAGGCTGAGGCAGGAGGATTGTTTGAGCCCAGTCGGGATAACTTAGTCTAAAATGAAAAGCTTGGGACATAGCTCAGTGCAAATACCTTAGGTTCAATTCACAGTACCCTCCCCAGATAAAGGCTATGAATTTTAATAGCATAGCTGGATGACTTTTTTTTTTTGCAAAAACACTTATATTTAATTGTTATTGAGGGAAAAGTGTATTAATCTGCCACATACATTTTAACAGGTATACATCCGTGTAACTCTGGTCCGAATTAAGATCTAGAACATTCTCAGCACTGCAGAAAGTTTCTCCATGTCCCTTTCCTGTCACCTCCACCCAGTGAGGAGCCACTGTTTTAGCTTCTCCCAAGTCACTGATTCACCGTGAAATGCTTTGGAAACAGGACCAGTGGGCTTCTTTCTCTGAGTGTGTATCCGTGAGATTCTGTGGTGTCAGCCTGTGGTGATAATTCATACATTCTCATTTCTGTGTCATCTTCCATTGCACGATGCACCGCATTTCACAGTGTGTTCTCCTGTTGATGGACAGCTGGGTGATTTTCAGTTTGGTACTGTTAGGGCAATGGTTTCTGCACACAGTCTTATACAATACTTTCTATAAATATATCACTGTTTTTTGTTTATGTTTCTAGTAGTATTGGGGAATGAACCCAGGACCTTTACACTGAGCTTCATCTTCAGCACTTTTTGTATGTTTTATTTTGAGATAAGGTCTCCCTAAGTTTCCCAGACTAAGCTTGAACTTGTGATCCTCCTGCCTCAGCCGGATTACAGACATACAAACCACTCCTTGCCTATAGATCTTATTTTTATTGAGTAAATACCCTGGAGAAGAAATGCACAGGTGTTTGGTTTGGTGGGTGCTCTCAACATTTTCCTGAGTATGTGTGCCAACCTACTCTTCTGCTGTCCATATAGGAGAATTTCAGCGAATCGACATCCTCACCAGTGCTTCATTAAGTCAGTTTTTAAATTTTTGCCATTTTGATGGAGATATGATGGTATTTCATTGTGGTTTATACTCCTATCTTCCTGATAAATAATGATGTAGAACACATTTTCATGTTGATTGGTCATTTTAGCCTATTTGATATAGACACAAGCCTATTGTCCCCCCACCCTTTTCTGGTCTTAGAATTAATTGGAATTTACCAGAAAAATAAGGTGGCTCACATTTATATAACACATCCAGCTTGGTCCAGGGCAGTGGTGTTTTGGTCAACTGGTTCTCAGAAATTTACAAAAAAAGGTCTGCTCTGTAGCTTTTTCTCATTTTCATGGTATAAATACTGCAGCCACAGGCAATTTCAATTTCAAGCTACAAGTGAGTGGCTCTCAGAATCTCTGAATACTTAACAAACAGCTCCCACGAGCCAGTGAGGACTGGCTGCAGGACACCCCTGAGAATGGGGCAGCACCTCTAACGAAACTAATGGATAATTCTACAGCAAAACACGTAAATAGTCACGCTAATTGGTACAAAACTGTCTCCCCGCCACTGAGGTCAGATTTTTGCTTGTAAATGAGTCAACCACCAATTAACTGCAAGAGAAGAACTTTCAGTTTGCAGGGGCCCCACGGGCTTGGATCATGCATGTGCAAGATGTCTTGTGTCCTAGTGTTTGTGGATTTGGGGTGCTTCAGGAACCCTTGTTAACCTTTTGTCCCTGGCACTGATCCATAATTTTGAGCTGAACAATCTCTAAGGTCTCTTTAGTTCTAGAAACCCGTGGCTAAAAATTCAAAAAAGCATTTCACTAACTCTCCATTGTTGTTTATTTCTATTTTATGCTGCTATAGGGTGAAGTTTTTCAAAGCATGGCTTCTGAAACTAGTCAATCCCAAAGTCATGTTGTCTTTCCTACAGGTGGTCCTGGATTCAACTCCTGACACTGTCCCTTGCTTGATTCTCTTTTTTCTTTTCTTTTTTGAGAGACAGTCTCACTTTGTAGTTCAGGCTGGCCCCAAAATCACAATGGAGCCCAGGCCAGCCTCAGACTGACAGCAATCCTCCTGCCTCTGCCTCCCGAGGGCAGAGATTACAAGCGTGAGCCACCACACCCTGCACTGTGGTATGTGGTTACCAGAAGTTGAACTCAGGACCTTGCTTTTGCCAGGCAGGCTGGGCTAAGTCCCTGGTCCCTTTACTTACTTTTTTATTTTGGGTAAATCCCTCTGTTTTTCACTTTTCTCACCAGATAATGAAAACCATGATGTTAAAAAGGAGAACAGGAGGCATTGCTCAGCAGCAGAGTATTGGTGTAGGATGCACAATGTCCTGAGTTTGGTCAGCCCCATCACCACCAAAACAAAAAAGAAAAAAAAGGAAGGAATCCCTGGGCCCCTCTCTGAGCGGCCTGCTGGGGCTTCCTTGTTCTGCTCACGAGCTACTAGTTAGATATGTGTACTGAAAACATACCTTCTCCCCGCCTGAAGCTTGTCTCTTGTTTCTCCTAAATAAAAAATTCAGTGTTAATGAAGGCAAGTTTTTGATGAGCACTCTACCACTGAGCTATACCTCAGCCCTTTTAAAATCCTATTCTGAGACAGGGTCTCACTAAGCTGCCCAAGCTGACCTCAAACTCACAGTCCTCCTGCCTTGGCTTCCTAAGTAAATGGATTACCCGTGTGTATACCCATGGTGTGGTATTTCTTACACATTTGAGAAAAAATAGTCATCCATGCTTTCTTCTAGAACTTTAATGTTTTAGTTTTCTTAAGTCGATCCCTATAGCTTGAATTAGTTTTTGTGTAAAAGTCAAAATTTGGTTTCATATATGGCTCTCTAGTCTGGCAGCTGTATTTATTGAAGGCCGTTCTTTCCCTGACCTAATTGCAAGGGAAACTCACTAGCCGGGTGAGGTACAGGTCTGGTCTGGGGCTGCATCTTGTACTCCCGATCTATTTGTCCATCTTGGCCCTTATGCCACTCTGTCTTAAATACTAGTTTATTCTAATTAAATTTTTATCATGACATAATTATAGATTTGCATGCAGTTTTAAGAAATAATAGAGAGGGCCGGGGATTTAGCTCAATGGTTCCGGCGCCTGTCATGCAAGCGCAAGGACCCGGGTTCGATCCCTGGTAACCACATACCTATACTGGGTGTGGAGACTCACGCCCAGCAGCAACCAGTACCACAGACCACAGTGCCGGGCGTGGTGGCTCACGCCTGTAATCCCAGCACTCGGGAGGCAGAGGCAGGAGGATTGCTGATGTGATTTAAGTCTGAGCTGAGGGCCAGCCTGAACCACAAAGTGAGACCCTGTCTCAAAAAACCTTAAAAAAAAAAAAAAAGAAATAATAGAGAGGTCTTGGGTTCCTGCTACCCACTTTCTCCCAATGGTGACCTCTTGAAAGACTGTAGTGTGACATCCCATCTAAGATGTTAATTGCGGAACAGTCTACTGATCTTATTTAGATTTCCCAGGCTCACTTGTAGTACATGTGCTCATGTGCATGTGGGCCTTTAGTCCCACGTAATTCTGTCTTACGTGGGCTTGTGTGTTCACGCCACTGTCAAGATACAGAACGCGCCAAGCACCTATTTGGGTTTTGTGTTTTCCTTACGTGTACCCCACCCCATTCACTCCTTCCCTTTCCTCATCTCTGACCCCTGGAAATCATTAATCTGTCCTCCACTTTTATAATTTTGTCATTTCAAAAACTTCGTATGAACAGAATCACGCAGCATGTCCTGGTTTGTGAATGGCTTCCTCCACTCAGAATGCATCTCTCTTGAGATTCGCACAAATGGTGCGAATTGGTCTTCATGGTTGGTTCCTTTTTAATGCTGAGTGGTACCCCAGGGTGTGGACATCCCTGTTTGTTTTACCATTCATCCGCTCAGCTGCAGTCTAAACGGCTTTCTGTTTGCAGTGGTTATGAATAGAGATTCTAAGAACAATCAGGTGTAGGTTTTAAAATTTTGTAGGTTAAAAAATTCTGTAGGTTAAAACATTTTTAATTTGCTTGAGCAATTGCCCAAGAGTATAATTTCTAGATTGTGTGGTAATTTTATGCTTATTTATTTTAAAAATATATTTTATTATTTATTGTTATTCGGTTCACAGAAAAGAAAGATTGAGCTGAGAAAGAGCAGAAAGAATAGCCCAGTCTCAACACAGGTAAACCCCTGTCCCTAGCCCTACCTCCAATCCTGAGCCCAAGTGTCACCTTTGTCACAGTCGTTAAGCCTACATTAACATAAATTTTAGATTAAATTGGATTCACTGTGATCCTCCTGTGATTGGGGATGAAGGCTCTGGGTTCAGTACCAAATACTGCCAGTGTTAATATTACAACGTTTATTTGGGGCAATAAGGGAAAAAAATACACATTTTTACAAAAGTTAAAAAATACCATTATTTACAAAGGACATATTGTGCATATGGACAATCCAAAAGAATCTACAAAATATTAGAGTTCAAAAGTAAATTTAGCGATGTCTTTGTTTTCCAAGTCAAAGATAATTATATTTATTTTATTTTATTTTATTGAGGCAGGGTCTCACTGTGTGGTTCAGGCTGGCCCTGAGCTCAGCCTCAAACTCACATCACAGCAATCCTCCTGCCTCTGCCTCCTGAGTGCTGGGATTACAGGCGTGAGCCACCACGCCCGGCACTGTGGGATGTGGTACTGGTTGGTATGTGGTTACCGGGGAATCGAACCCGGGCCCTTGCGCTTGCAAGACAGGCGCCGGAACCACTGAGCTAAATCCCTGGCCCCATAACACTTCTTAATCCTTTTTCTCAATCCTTCCACTCCCCTTCAGTATTCATATTTTTTATTCTCAGTGAGACTTTGTGGGTTTAGAGTTCTCTTTGTAGGAAGGTTTTAATTTACAGATTAAACTTTTAAATAGGTATAGGTCTATTCAAATATTTTATTTTTCCTTGTATTTATTTTTGTAAGTAATATTTCTTAAAGAATGTGTCCAATTCAATGAAATTATTCCATTTTTAACATAAAGATGTTTATATTTTATTATCTTCTAAATATCTAGCATCTGAAGCAATATCTTTGATGTCCTTGCTTCATTCTTGAGGCTTATAACTTCCCTCTCACTCTCCCTCCTTCCCTGCACCCTTCCAGCCCTCCCTCCTCTCCTCTACAAACCCACCTTTTGCCTTTGTGAATTTTCAGGTCCATTTTAAACTGCAAGTTTCAGCTTGATTTTTTTCCCTAGTTCTGGGGACATCATGAATTTTTTGGCACCACCTCAGTATTTAAAATTCAGGCCTTACCTCCATGGGAAGGTCCGTCAATGCCCACGACTTCTGGGGATATTTTTCTTTAATCCCACCCAAAGCCAAGGCTGTCACAGCTTCTGTGAGACAAGATTTAAGTTTTAAAAATCTCCCTGCCATGAGTGGTGCTTCCTCTCCGGCATCCATAATTTATGTGGGGTGTTCTCTGGCTCATTTGCCCTACACGGGTCGCAGGTGTCGCGTTACCTGAGCTCAGCATCCTGCGACTTCAGGCTGGTTTATCTGTGTGCTCTCATGTTCCTGCTTTGTCTGGAGCGAGAGGATAGCTTTACTTTCTTCAAGATTTATTTATTTCCAGCCAGGCACAGTGGTGCACACTTGTAATCCCAGCACCCTGGAAGGCTGAGGCAGGCGGATCACAAGTTTGAACCCAGCCTGGGCAACTTAGTCACTTAGTTAACATCTTGTCTCAGAATAAAAAATAAGTTTAAAAGGGCTGGGGAATTAGCTCAGTGTGATGCCCTAGGTTTAAAAAAAAATTATTTCCATTTAATTTTAAAGACATCTAATATTTTATTTTATTTATTTTTTTGTGGTGCCGGGGATTGAACTCAGGATTTTGGCCTTGCCAGGCAGGTGTGGCACCACTGAGCAACATTCCCTGCCAACATCTAACATTTTATAAGCAGAGAGATTTTCATATTTCTTACCAAACGGCCTTTGCATTGTTCTTTCTTTCTGTCTGGAATATATCTCCTCATATCTACAAACATCCCCTTTATTCTTTTCCTTAAATAGTGTCTTGTCAGTGAGTTCTATCTGATTAAACCCTTTATTTATTTAACTTTACATTTAAAAAAATTTATTGATATATGTTTATAATATTTGATATTTGCTGGGCATGACTCACTGAGACCACAACTCACCCCTATAATTCCAGCCCTCGGCAGGCAGCAGTAAGAGGATCTCTGTGAGTTTGAGGCCACCCTGGGCTACATAGTGAGTTCACGGCCAGCCTGAACTACAAAGAGAGACCCTGTTTCAAAAAAACCTAAAAAAAAAAAGAATTGGGGACCCCCTGAGAAGCGGAGGGGCAGTAAAATGATGGAGATGCAGTCTGCATGTGGACTGGTCCCCCAGGATGGCGGTAATTAGTATGCATTGCAAACACACTAATGGAAAAGGAACCGGAGCCTTTGAGCGAGGGTCAGTGAAGGCAGCCACTTTCTCCTTCGGAAAGTGATGTCTTCCCTGGTCTCTACCCTATGTCATTTCTGGCTTGCTTTCTGCTTCTCTGCTCATGTCCTTTCAGCCTCTTTGGCCCAATCCATGATGCTTATCCGCTAATGATTTTCTTGTCTCTCAGGAGCCTGCTGGTGATCAAATCTCAGGTCTTTCCACTGAGTGACATTCCTATCCTGTTTTTTACATGTAATTTTGAGTCGTGGTCTCAGTGAAGTGTCCAGGCTGGCCTCGAACTTATGGTCCTCCTGCCTCTCTTACCCAAGCAGCTGGGACCACAGGTGTGGACCATGCATCTGGCTCAAGGCTCTATCTTTCAATGACCTTCATTTTTTTTTTTTTTTTAGGTTTTTTTTTAAAGACCGGGTTTCGTTGCTTTGTAGTTCAGGCTGGCCCTGAGCTCAGCCTCAAACTCATATCACAGCAATCCTCCTTCCTCTGCCTCCCGAGTGCTGGGATTACAGGCGTGAGCCACTACACCCGGCACTGTGGTATGTGGTACCGATTGCTGCTGGGCATGAGTCTCCACACCCAGTATTGTTATGTGGTTACTGGGATCCAACCCGGGCCCTTGCACTTGCAAGACAGGTGCCGGAACCACTGAGCTATATCCCCGGCCCTCAGTGACCTTGTTTACTCCACACCTTTGATCATTCTTTCTCCAAGCCTATCCTCTTCCCTGTTATTTTCTTGGACATCAGTGATCAGTATGTGTGTGTATGTGTGTGTGTGTGTGTGTGTGTGTGTGTGTGTGTGTGTTTTACTGGGGACTGAACCCAGGACCTTTGCCTAGGACTACATCCTCTGAGATTTCCTCTCTGAAAACTGGGGCTGTTGATATTATTGAGCAGAGTCTTGGAAGGAACAGCAGAAATGCACCCACCCCTGCCAAGCACAAGAAACAAATGAGTCACCCTCTTCCTGCCCCGTCCTAAGTGTGTTTCAGTGGAGAAGACCTTACTTGAAACCAAGTCATTCCTCTACCCTACCCTGGCCCAGGCTGAAATACCACAGTTCTTCATAAATGTACCCCAAATTCAGTCAAGCAAGGGAGGCGTGTCAAGGAGGACGGGCACCCTGGCCGGGAGGACGTTGAGCCCTGGCATAAGGGCAGGACTTTCCCTTTTGGTCCCAAGCACCCCTGTAGCACATTACTCGGGCTTTGGCCTCTGCGTGGACTTTTCCAGGTTCCAATCCCAAGCCTGCCTTCATCTGACGCGAGGCGGGGGAGGGACACCAGGCCTGCAGGCCCTGGCTCCACGTTCCCAAAAAGGCTCCACATGCGTGACAGAGGTCAGAGCTCACATACAGTAGGTGCTCCGGAAACAGGCCCCAACCTGCCCTCCTGCTTCTTCCCCTCCCTCTCTCTTTTCCTTCCTTCCGTGTGAGAGATGTCTCCAAGGAAACAGGAATTATTTTAAGAAAAGAGCCGAGGGCTTGGGTGAGAGCAGATGGTGGCTTGGACATCTGGGAGGCAGAAGCAGGCTGCTCTGGCTCTTCCAGGAGACCGGAGACCCAGGTGCATCCCCCTCGCATGGCCTGAAGGCAAAGCCACATCGCGGGGCAGAGAACAACCGGCTCTTACATCACAGAGTGGTGATGGAGAGCTGGCTGTGGTTGTGTTCGCCTTGCCAGGGGGCCCTGAAAAGTACTGTTGGCCTGTGGGTGAGGGGGAGGCATTGCTGCCAGGGGAGAGATGGGGGCAGGCAGCACTGGGAGGGGGTCCCAGGTGGGAAACGTGTGAGGGGAGGCCCTGGGTGCTTCTCAGCTGGGCACAAAGCCACTCGTCCGTTCTCCCACTCGACCCACGCAGCACGCCCTCCTTGTCTGTGCCACGCAGTGAGCACCTCCTGTCACCTCCTCCCGGAGCCGCCTTGTGAGCAGCTTCCTTGTCCACACTGCACAGATGAGGGAGCCATTGCTGGGAGACCAGGAGCTGTCAAGTCCAAGGAAAAGGCAGTTCCCTCATTTTTTGGTAGGTCTCCATCACCTTCAGCAGAAGTTCGTACTCCTGGAGAGGGTGGTGAGGTCATGACCCGCCTCCTGCTGTCCTTTCTGGCCTCACCTTTGCACTCCATGGTGGCTCTGTGTGCCAGTCTGGCCTGGGGGTCTCTGTGGATGACGTGGCGCCACAATGAGCGTCCTGTCCTCCTCTGGCTCATCAGGCTGTGCCCTGCGCAGCTCAGGTGTCGTTCACGTCTCACCTCTGTGGAGGCTCAGCTGGTGTCTCCACAGAATAGAGACTCTTAGTGCCACAGAAGCTCCTCATGCACGTCCGTGTCCCCAGCGTCCAGCTCTGAATGGATGAGTGAGTGAATGAGACGAGGAGCACTGTGGGATTGCCACTTCTGGCTTCGGTTTGTTCTCCAAACATTTCTCAGGCGCCTCCTCCATGCCAGGCCTGGTGCCAGCCTCAGGGATAACGATAACTCAAGCCTTGCCACTTTCTTAGTGGTTTATATTGCGCTTGCACTGAAGAAGTCAGTGCCACACCTGCCAAGTAGGCGTTTGCATGCGTCCATTTTCTGCTGTGGAAACTGAGGCTCAGGAGAGTTGGGTAAAAGTTGTGGCAGAGCCAAGTTAGAAACCAGGCCTGGTCACTCCAGAGCCCCCACACCTTCCACACTGGGAAAACCAAGCCGAGAAATACATGCAAACACTTAGAATGCTTGGACACTATGGGAAGGAAGGAAGGGATGTAGTAAGGAAGGAATGAAGGAGGAGGGAGGGAAAGAAGGAAGGAAGGAAGGAAAGAAGGGGGCAAATCTCAAACCAAATCACATACAGGCTCTTGCTCCAGGATAAATCCCACCAGCCATTTGGCATGCTCTGCTTGCTTCGGCTGTGGGCACAGGGCCCACAGACACACGTGGTGGAGTCATGGTGTCAAACACCACAATTTCGGAAGAACTCAAGGTGGCCCCAGATCTCAAGAGCCTATTTTAGCCTTGTGAGAGAGATGGAAGCAAACAGATGTGTCCGAGTGTGAGTCTCCCAAAGCAGACCCAGGACTGGCACTCGTGCACAGGCAGCATGTGGGAGGGGTCCCAGGAAGCAGCGAGAAAAGGTGCAGAGCATGATACAGGAGAGGGAGAGAGGGCGTTAGATGTGCATTAGCGAGCAGTGAGGGACCTGCTGCGGGCGGCTGGACCCCACCCTGTGGGGGCTCTTCAGAGGAGCAGTGGAGAAGACTCAGAGAACTGTCTCCCTGAGGCGAGGAAGCTCGGCTTCTGGCTTCCTTCCCTACAAACGATCAAAGGTTATCCCAGGGCAGTAACTTCGCTGCATTTCCAAGCTGTCCTGTGCTTAGGCTGGGCCCGTTTCTGCAACTTCAGAAGACACTGTCAGGCAAAAAATGGAGAGCTGTAGGGAGCGCTGGGGTGGGCCAGCATTTGGGAGTGATCCTCATGCTGTGGCCGGAATCCAGACTGCCACCTGAAGTGTCTGCTGTGCACTGTTCAAGACATGGCACATCTTTGTTCTAGTAAAATATCTTGAGGATGAAAAGCTGGGAGTAGGGATGGGACACAGAAGTCAGTCAGCGAAAATTCCCTCTGAGTAGGTGATACTGGAGTATGAGAGGGGGCATTCCGGGTGAAGGCTGAGGCACGAAACCGGCTTTAGAGGAAACTGCAGAGTCTGTGCCTGAGTCACAGGATTTGACCAGAATCAAATTAGGAGCAGGTAAAAAAGCTGAATGGTGAAGACCTGTGAATATGGGGCCAAGGATTTTGAACTTTATCCCCAGTGCTAGGAGCCAGCGCAGTGTTACGAGCTGGGGAGGGGTGCGGTGAGATCAACGCATAGAAAGATTTCTCCAGGACACCTGTGAGGATCAGCTGGGGAGGGCAAGCATGGAGCAGGAGCCTGGGGAGGAAGCTCCCTGCACGGGGCCTCATCCCCTTTATGTGCCTACGGGGCTGGCCCGGCCTGTCCAGGGTTGCGACGGACCTGGAGAATGACATGGACTCAACATTGCCCAGGTTCATCTTGGCCAATCTGGACATTTTATTTTATTTTATTTTATTTTTGAGACAGGGTCTCACTTTGTAGTTCAGACTGGCCCTGAGCTCACTATGTAGCCCAGGCTAGCCTCAAACTCACAGCAATCCTCCTGCTTCTGCCTCCCGAGTGCTGGGATGACAGGTGTGAGCCACCACGCCCGGCACTGTGGTATGTGGTACTGGTTGCTTCTGGGCATGAGTCTCCACGCCCAGTATTGTATGTTGTTACCGGGGGATCGAACCCAGGTCCTTGCACTTGCAAGACAGGCGCTGGAACCACTGAGCTAAATCCCCGACCCTTGTACATTTCTTCTAATGCTCTGCAAAACACAGTCCAGGCAGCAGCAACGCAGGCGCCCCCAGAATTCCTTAGAAGTGAACGCAGAGTCTCGCACCCTATCCTAGCCTGGCTGAGCAGGAATCTGCATTTTCACCAGACCTCTGGGAGATTCATCTGGGTATTAAAGTCTTAAGACGAAACAGATGCGTGATCAAGTGCACATGCGCACGCGTGCTCACGGGAAGTGCCGGGTCACAGTGGGCGTGCCCGCTCGCCCTTCCCCAGGAGCACGGGCATCCGCAGCTTCTCTGGCTGTGGGTCTTGTTGACTTGGTCGTTTTGCAAGTCCAATGGGTGTGCGCGCTCTCGGTTTACTTTGCCCTGATGTGGGTGAGGTTAGGCACCACTGCGCATGTGTCCCGACACATGATCCCTCTCTCTGAAACACCTGTACCGATTTCTACTGCTTTCTTTTCAGCTCACCCCACTCAGCCCTGCCTTTGCACGGCTGTTCGCTGTGCCGGAGTCTCTTTCCCCTCACCACCCCTTGTCAGTTGTCCAGGAAGTCCTCCTTGACTGCTGTTCGAGTTGAGTCTCCTCAGCCTCCAGGCAAGAAAACTCCGTGCCTTCCGAGATCCCTTTACTCCATCGCCTCAGTCTGTGCTCACTGAGAGCCTGGGACCAATGTGGTGTGGCCCCACGGAGGTAAAATTGTTCCCACAGAGTTGCCATGACTATTGTGAGACTTTTTTCTTCAGAGCCCAGGGCCTTTGCAATGAGATATAACTTCAGCCTTTTATTGTATTTTATTTTGAGAGTTGTGTCCCTTAAGTGACTGAATTGCCCAGGCTGGGCTTGAACTTTCCATTCTCCTGCCTCAGCCTCCCAGAGTTGTGGGTTACAGGCGTCACCACACCCAGGTGCATTTTAAAAAGTCTAAATTGCTGTTTTCTCTTGAAAACAATGAAAAGATGTGACTCTGTTGGGCCTCCTTTTAATGGCAGCAATCAGCTGGTGTGGACTGTGACAGCCCCACCACTCCGAGTCAGACCCTGTCCAGGTGCTGTGCGTATGTAGGTTTGTATTCCTTTACCTCTCCTTGGTAAGCCTATCCTCATCCTGCTCAGGCCTTCACACCTCTCCCTAGACATTCCAAAGCCTCCTTGACTATGTCTGCTCAGGCACCAGCCAGGCCTCCCTTCCCAGGTGCTGCCTGACTTTAAAACAGCTATTGTTATTGGCTGGTGATTTAGCTCAGTGGTTCCAGCACCTGCTTTTCAAGTGCACAGGGCCCGGTTTCAATCCCCAGGTACCACATACAACAATGCCATGTGTGGTGACTCACGCCCACCAGCAATCAGTACCACATACCACAGTGCCAGGTGTGGTGGCTCACGCCTGTAATCCCAGCACTTAGGAGGCAGAGGCAGGAGGATTGCTGAGTTTGAAGCTGAGTTCAGGACCATCCTGAACATAAAGTGAGACCCGCCTCAAAAAACTAAAAAAAAAAAAAAAAACCTAAAAAAAAACCAAAACTAAACTAAAAAAAAAAAAAAGCTATTATTACAATATTTATTTCCTGTTCACAAAAAAGCCATAGAGAATAGGATAACAAACACCCAGGTATCCACTACCTGGCTTAAGAAATAAACAATCAGCCCCATTACATTCCTCCCCTCTCTCCATCAGGGTCACTATTCTCCTGAATTTCCTGTTTATCACTCCCATGGGTGTTCTACATATGCATGCGTCCCTAAATAAGGTATAGTGTTGTGTGGCATGTTTTTCAAACAAATTTTATATACTCATCACCAAACTGTTTATGTGTGCAAGTTGCTATTTATGTCCAAGAATATCTATTTTTTAAAAATTGTATTGAAGCATAAAACTCAAACAGAAAGCACACAAATCACAAACATATGACCGAATTTTCACAAACTAAATCAACTGTGATTTCCACATTTATCCTCACGGTGCATGTGGCTTGCACTCGCCGGTTCTGAAGATCATGAAGTGGCGACATTATCTGAATTCACTATTTATCCGGCGTGCAGATGAGGACATTCAGGCCACACCCAGCTTTTCACTGTTACAAATGGCCCTGCTGCGAACACCGGTGTTCCTGTCGTGTCTCGGGGCCCCTGTTCCGGAAGGAATGGCAGCTCCTCTTCACCAGGACCCTGGCTCCCAGCACAGCCAGCAGGACTTGGCCGGCCCCCCTCCCTCTGCTTTCCTCCCCCAGCTCCACTCCCCTCTCCAGCCAGCTTGTGCTGCAGCCCCACCTGCCAGGAAGCCCTGCTGGGCAGCAGTGTGGTCTCCTCTCACAGCCGTGGGAGCCAGGAGACAGACAAACCCCGCGTAGTCTCTGCCCATTCCCGAGGAGCAGGCATGGGGGCCCCAACAGAGCGTGAGAACGTGGGGCACGAAACTGCCTGCCCTGGGTCTTGATGGGTGAGTAGGAGTTTGTCAGGTAGAGACAGTGGGAGGGCACTGCAGGCACAGGAAAGGCAGAGGCTGGGCCCTGGCATGGTGGCTTCTGGGCTGTGGATGTGGATGTGGGCAGGCAGTGGCTGAGATGGAAAACGGGCCGTGAGGAGCCCTGACTGCCGCCAGAGCTGTCCTGAGTCCTGCACGCTGTGCGAGCCGGGGAAGCAGGCAGGCGCATCTGACACCTACCGCGCGCCGGGCACAGCGAAGAGCTTCCTTAGGTGCGTTCTCTCTTTGGTTTTGCAACCCAACTTGGGGATAGGCACTACTGCTGCCCTCACTTTACGGGCGCGGCTACTCGAGTCAGAAAGGAGTCTGTGATCAGAGCGCCAGGAGAGCTGGGCAGGCGCTCAGCTCGGGTCTATCTGACCAGAGGTGTTAACTCCAGGGCCCCCCAACCCCACAAAATACCTGGAAGAGGTCACCAGGAGGGGGCACCCATTCTCAGAAGCTGGAGCCTCCCGCAGGAGAGGCTCCTGACGCCCGCCTTGTAACCCGGGCCAGTCTCTACCTCCTCGAGCCTCAGTTTCCCTCCTGCACAGCTCAGTGATAGTAACGCGGGTTTCAACCTGCCGGCTCCAGAGCTTGGTTTCTGACGCCCGCGTTGTAACCCGGGCCAGTCTCTGCCTCCTCGAGCCTCAGTTTCCCTCCTGCACAGCGCAGTGATAATAACGCGGGTTTCAGCCTGCCCGTTCCAGAGCTTGCGGCTCAAGCTCCCGCCCCTCCGCGGCCCGCACTGTGACCTTGCTCTAATAGCTGACCCTCTCTGGACCACCGAACGCAGATTTTCAAGCGCTGTCTGGCTCGTGACCGAGCGTCCACAGCTGCGGAGCGCCCCCACCCCGGGCTGCGGGGCACGGGTTGGGGGGTGCCGGCAGCGCGCGGCCCCCGCCCTCCCCCCCGCAGCCCCGGGCCCGCGCCGGATCCGCGCCTGGTTTTGGGCGCAGCCGCGCGGCCCCCTCCCCCGCGCGCATCTCCCCGCCCCCCGCCCCCTCCCCGCCGCTCTCGGGAGCCGGGGCCGCGCGGCTCCTCCTCCCGCAGCCGCATCTGGGGCGCCGCGCCGGCCGGAGGAGAGGCATGGGGCGCCCGCGGACCGCGGCCGGGACCGGGGCCTAGGCGGGCGGACCTGTGAGCAGACCCGGGCGGCGACGGCGGCGCAGCTCAGGGCCGAGCGGGCCGGAGGCGGCCGACGGGCCGCGCGCAGGTGAGGGCGCGGGGGTGGCGCGCGACGGTCCAGACCCCCTTCCCGGCGCCGGTGCTCCCAGTCCCTCCGCGAGACCCCGAGCCCGGTCTCCTCCCGGCAGACCTCGGGGAGCCGGGGGCGGCGCTGGCGCAGGAAAAGCCCCCTCCCCCTGCCGGCCGCTGGTGCGGAGCCTCGGTCCGAGGGGCAGCCGCAAGGCTGGAAGCCCCCGCTCTGGCGGCATCGTCCCATCCAGGTCTCCGCGACCCTCACGCCGAGGAAGACGGCGGCGCTGGGGCCTGGAATCCCCTACCCGGGGCCGGACCCCGTCCTGGCTCTTTCCCGCGGACTCCCCGGTGCTGTCAGCGCTGAGAAGCCCCCTCCTCGGGCCTGCCGTCCGTCCGCAGGGCGGCCTGGGAGCCGGCGGACCATCCCCTGCCCGGCCAGCCCGGGAGCTGGGAGAGCAGAGGCTCTGCTGGCGGCCAGAGCGCTGCTCGGATCCCGCCTCGGTCGTCCGGGAGCTGCCCGCCGGCTCCCCTCTTCCCTAGCTCTTTCCTCGGACCTGGCATCAGGGGTGGGGGACCCCCTCTGCTGCATAGCGCCCCCTCCCTGTTTGTGTGCCCGGGAGGGGCCGAGTTGACCCGGGCACCTGGGCTGGGGGGGCGCTCACATGGCCACGGGAGGCCCCCACGTGCAGCGCCCCGCGGTAGAAGGGGTTCGCGTTCAAAGCGGGTGGGGACGGACCAGGCGCCTGCGGAGGCCAGCTGGGTCCCGATGTTCTGGGCCTGCTGACAGGGAACACTTGCTACCTGGACATGTGATGGTCCCTGGCCTCTTTGGGCCGAACCTGCTGCCTCCGATCTCGCTCCAAGCCTCTGATCCCTTCTTCTCCCCTCCCCGTTCTTCCGTTCTTCCACGCTGCCTGTGTGCAGGGAGAGGCTGTCACAGACTGTTGATACTGTGGGGGAAATAAAACAGGGGAGGGTTGTAGGTTGGTGAAGGCCAATTGTGGGGGGAAGGAGGGGCCCAGAGGATGGGAAGTCCCGGTGTTAGAGGACCGTGCTGAGGGGGGAGGGCTCCCAGCGTCCCCACCTGCCTGCAAGTAGCAGTGACAGAGGGGGCAGGGCTGCAGGCCCCGGCCCACAGCAGAGTGGACTGCGCTGCTTCTCCCCCGCACGCGTCCTCTGGGGTCGAGGGAGGGTCCTGGCTCCCTCTGCTTCTGGGCCTTCACTTGTAGGAGGGGCTGTGTTTTCCACCGGGCTAAATGTTACGGAAAGAGGTTGTTGGAGACAGTCTCGGAGTCCCTATTGGAGGAGCGGAGGAGAATTCTGTCTCCCTGTCTCCCTTCTTTTTTCTACCAGAGAAACTGGGCTGCGTGGACCCTGGGTGACCTGAGGGGCCTGAGCTGGACCCTGAGGGGCCTGAGCGGGACTCCAGTGGGCAGCAGGACTAAGGGGGCTGCTGAGCCGGTTCTGTCGGGAGCCACTGTCAGGCCCCAGAAATGGCCTTCCGGGCCACTCAGCGGCAGACTCCAGGTGTATCCCTAGCAGCTTCTGGAGATCCGGGCTGTGCACGTGGGCAGATGTACGTGCCTTGCCTGTGCTGTGCAGGGATAGGTTAGGTCCTGAGTCCTCTTGGAGCTGAGGAATGGTGGCCCAACTTCTGGAAGTGTGGGTCCTTCAGAGGCCATGCCAGATGGTACTGGGTGTGGGAATGGTGGGCAAGGCCCAGCCTGAAGAGGAGGTGTGTGGCAGACAGGGCCTGGTGGTTGGCTTATGTAGGCCAGGGGAAGCATTCGGCTGGTGCCATCGTTGAGAGGGAGCCACAGGTTTGAGGGCCGTGCCCGGGGCATGAGGCTGCCTGGCAGCTGAGCTGGTATTTTTAAAGGCAGTCTGCACTAAGCTTGGAACGTGCGTTTTGGAGCTTTCAGACGACTGAGTGACGTATTTTGTGTATCGGGGACACCCACTGGCATCTTGTTAGACCCTTATGGAGTTCATGATCTGGTAGCTTTGTAAATGCCAGCACGTTTTTATATAGAAAAATGGTGTCCAAGACACTATGTGATAGAGAGCAGGTGGTCCCTACCCTACCACACTTCTGCGATGAATGGAGATTCATTCATTTGTCCGTTCAATCAAAAATGCATTAAAAATAGCATGCTCTGGCTCCTGTGCATTAAACTCCCGTGTTCACATTCTGAAGTATAATGAAATCTTATATTCAGACCTAATGTTTTAGAAGGTGCATAGTTAGTACTCAGTAGACCCACAGCTCCCAGACTCCTGCCCCAGAACTATCTACAGTGTCTGGCTACACTTTGCCACTCACCTCCTCCCTCTTTGGCGTGGTCTCCCAGGCCTGCTTTCAGCTCATGCTGGTTCACTTTCAGCCTGTCTTCCAGAAGAAAGACTTCTTTGATGCTCATGCTAAGGTGTCACCATCTCTATAGCCCTGAGGCCTCTGCCTTTACTACCTCAGGAACATGTTTCCTTCTTAGATGTGTCTTGGTGTGGTTGACACGAGGACAAGGGTCTGTCTTCATGGTGTTCCCCTGGGGGCCAGGCCTTGGCTTGCAGGGGCACAAGGTCCATTTGTTTTGCTAGAATGGAGGGACAAGAACGATGTGAGCCGTCCTGAGTGGAGGGCTGAGCAGTGGGCGTGGTGGGAGCCTCTGCTTCCGGTCATTTGCTCACGTCATCACCCGTGCATCGTTTATTCCCTGGGCTACTGGTTTGTTTTTCTCTCCGATTCCCATCTCCCGTTCCTTCTTTGAACCAACAGTGTTTCCTGGCCCACTCAGTGCCCAACTGTGTGCCAAGTGGGGGACACAGGGTCAAACTGGTGAGGATGTGTCCCATTTACTAGAGCATCCTGCCAGCCCCTTCCTACTGGTGGGGGGAGCAGTGCTGTCCACATGCTGGACGGGCCTGCTGGAGCTTGCGTGCCTGAGGCCCAAGGCTCAGCACTTCCTTCTCACAGGTGACACGGCCCTGTAAGGGTGTGGAGGACCTGCACAGGGGCAGGGAACACCCGTTACACACACTCTCATTGGACACCTGTTGAGAACGATGATCACAGGAGACTGCGCCCAGTGACAGGCCCAGTGCTCACCACCTCTGACTGCTGTGGGGCCTCGGAGACTCCCATGACCAGCTTCCTTCCGTGGTGGCCTGTGGGGGAGGGGCTGCCTCCCGTGTCCACTCCTAATCTGCTGTCTCCTGGAGACTACCCAGGCCGACTGGAGTGTGGTCAGCACTCTACAGTTCACAGAAACCATTTAATCCTTACCTTTTCTGGCCTTCCCCCAGGGTAGGAATGAAAAAGGACATTATCCCCATTTGACAGATGAAGAAACTGATGAGGCGGCTGCCCAGGGTTTCTCAGAAGGTGGGGGTGGCCCCACAGTCCAGGAGCCCCAGCCGCTGGTCCAGGGGGTGGCCATCATGTCAGGGCCTCTCCCTTGTTGGTGGCACATCACTTCCTGAGCCGAGGAGTGGGGCCCAGGATCCTTCTGTGCTGGGTTTCGCAATGCCGCCTCCTCCCCACTGAGCTGTCTGACGTGGCCTTTTCAGAAACCCAAAATGAATGGAAGCACATTTTGTTTGGAGAATTTTGCTACACCCCTCACCAGGGCTGGTTGCAAAACCAGGCTTGGGGATCCCTGCTGATGTTGATAATAATAATAACAACAAGTGCGTCGTTGACCGACACTGTTTAAAAATCCATCCATTCAGCAAAGCGTTATTGACCATCTCCCTGGCCGCGTGTGGTGCTGAGCCCTCTGACTGCACATAAACGATGTGGGGCTTTGTTTTCAGTGCCCGGTGTACTCTGTTTTTGTAGATGAGGAAACCGGGACGCAGAGAGCTTTAGTAAGCTATCCAAGGCCACACAGCTAACAAATGGCTGTTACCAGGATTGGGATCCAAGTCAATCAGAGTTTAGAGTCTGTTCTTAGCCCTGTCTTCTGAGGATTCTGAAAATCCCATTTGTTGACCAGCAAATGATAGGGGAGGGGCGGACAGTGGGTTTTAGGCGTATTGAGATCAAAAGTAGCAGGCCCAGTTCCTGGCCTTGGGGAGCCAAGGCGTGCACACTGGAGGCGGAGCTCAGCCTGTCTGAATAAGCAACCACAGAGCGGCCGGAATCGAGCTGCCTCTGCCCGCAGCCCTGAGTGAATGCAAGGGTTGTGGTACCAGGCATGGGCCTTGGTGAACGCTCTGCTCCTCAGCAGCTCACAGCTCTGGTAGGCAGCTGTCTCAGGCCTCCTGGGGATGCTTCGGGGAGGCGACACGGGGAATAAGAAATGGCTGAGACTGGCATTACACTAGGGAGAAAGGACACAGTGTCTAGTTCCTGTAACCATTCGGTGGAGTGCAGCAGCCCCCAAGGGTCCGTCATGGGTGCAGGTGGTGCTGAGAAGGCAGCACTACACTCGCACCCTCTTCAGTGTGAGCAGGCCCTTCAGAGACGCTGTCCCTGTCGCTGTCTCTATCCCACAGATGGCTAGAGCGGCGTGTGTGCGTTGTGAAAGGGGGCATTTGAGAAAGCACACGATGGGGCGGGCTCTGTCCTGGGTGCTGTCCAGTGGGCGGGCGTACGGCCTAGATGGGGAGCACAGATGTACCGAGGCACTGAGCATCTGCTGGGTACCCGGCACTGCCCTGGGCCCCAGACAGGCTCTGTGCACCCCAGGTACTGGGGCCAGGGGTGGGCACTCAGCCTGTCTTCTTCAATGACAGATAAGCCCTCTGTGATGGAGAGAGCGGGTCCCAGGGGCGTTTTCTTTGTAGTTGTCAGGAGATGGGTGGTGGGTGTTTGCGGAATTATACGAAGGATAGTGAGCTGGTCTGCCGCTCTGCATCTCTGATTGAGTTCCTGCCCCTCCCTGGCCTCCTGGTTCCCATTTCTCTGACCGGGTAGGGCTGGGGCTGTCCCCGAGGCTCTCCCAGCTCAGCCCCCTGGGACTCAAGATGGGAACTGATCGGGCTTCCCTCTGGGAGGTGTCAGGGAAGCCTCCCTTCCTCCCTGACTGCTGCCTGGCTTCCCCGCTGCCCTCTGCTGCATGGAGGGGGTGCTTTTCCTTCTGCTGGCTGTGGACTGACTAGGTGCTCTGATGTGGCTGAGGACGCAGGAGCACAGCTTGGAGACAGGGCTCTTGGTTCTTCCCACATCCCTGCCTGCCTGCCTCCCTCCCTCAGCTGCCGCCAAGCCCTGCATTGCCTCAGCTCTGCCACATCCACTTGGGCTGGGAGTGGGGACCTTGCCGGGCCCCAGCCTGTGTGAGGAATGTGTTCTGAGAGGCTGGGCTCTGGGACTCTGCTGCTGGCCTGGCAGTTTCATAGTGACAGGTTGGGGGGCAGCTGCTGCTGGGATCCAGGCCTGTAGCTGGAGAGGGCTTCACAGACTTCCACCACCTGTGTTTTGGGGTGTAGCCAAAGGTTGAAGGAGTGAGGTATGTGATTATCCCTGTTTGTGACCGAGCAAACCAAGGCTTCCTGGATGGGGGGTGATGGAGCTGGGATTTGAGCCCAGGTGTGTGTGCTTTGGGCATCCCGGTCAGAGGTGGGCCCCGGCAGGAGGCGTCGGGGTGGCCGTGGCTGCCTGTGTGCTCTCTGGACCTGTCTCCCCGCTGGTGTGTCAGGAGTTGAGGGGTCTGGGCTGCCCCGCCCACATCTGGGCCATGTGGCACTGCTGGGGTTTTCTGCTCTTCTCCCTGCCGACCTGCAGCTCCTGTCCTCAAAGCGGAGGTGTGGCAGCAGGCACGGAGGTGTCAGCACCTCTCACCTCCTCCTGGGCCATCCGTACTCGGGTGTGAAGGATTCCTGGAGGACAGGGTGTGAGGCCTTGCGGGGACAGCACGGATGTGCAGACATAGGATGGCTCTGGGTCCTCAGGGTTTGGCTAAGCCACAGGGCCAGGCCACCTCCGGCTGCGTGTGGGTCTGATCTCTGGGAGATGCAAGTGTGGCCAGGAGGTAGGGCCAGCCCCGGCTCCTCTCCACCCTGGGCGTGCAGGTGTGCGTGAGTGTGTGCGTGCGCCTGTGGGGGGCACATGACCATATGAGGATGTGTGTGGTGTGTTCTGTCTGGTGTGTGTATGGTGCGTGAGGCTCTCTTGAGCATGTTGGTGTGTGATATTGCCCTCACTTGGGCCAAGCTTTAGGTAGATTATCAGATCCTCGAGACATGAATGTTTGGGTTAGGTGGACACGGCCGTGCCATGGGGCTTACCTGTCCTGTGTCCCTTCTTGTTCCAAGTATTCAGTCAGTAAACACATGTCAAGTGCCCGCACTGTGCCCAGAGCAGATGCTGAGCTCAAAGAGGGCACGGCTCCGTGCTGCCCTGTGGAGCCCAGGATCCTCCGGGGAGGTCTGCAGCCATTACATAACCTCCCTGATGACTAGAACTCCTGTCAGTGACAGGCGCTGCTACCCTGACAGGCGCTGCAGACCTTGGCTGGTCTTCGGGGTCACGAGGAGCTGCCCGGAGGTGACCCAGGCTGAGACCTGAGTGTGGGGGGCAGTGGCTGGGTATGACTGCTGTTCAAGGCCCTTTTGGGGACAGTTGGAAGACCTGAGGGTTTAAACCCAGACAGGACCAGGAGGAGCTTAGTGTGAGGAGAGTCAGAGCCGGGCCACAGAGCACACTGCTGACACCTGAGGAAACTGAGGTGCAAAAAGGTGAAGCAGTCTGCCCAGGTGGGATTGGAAGCTTGGCCAGATGAGGATTAGATCCCCACAGAGTCCCTGGAGGGTCTGCCCTGGACACAGCTGGACACAGCTGGCTCAGCGCCGGGCCATCACTGAGTCTAAGTCACTGGGCAGCTTTCCTGGGTCCTGAAGAAAGCTGGGGTTGAGCCGGACTTCCGCTTTCCACCTCCCAGCCTACCCTGCATGGTGCTTCTCACCGGAAGAAGCAGGTGCCACAGAGGGCTGCAGTGCAGGGCAGACTCAGTGCCCAGCCAGCCCCCCTCAGACCTTCCCAGCACCAGCATGCATTGTTGGCTGCCTGTCCACCTGCCAAGGCCAAGGCCTAGGCTGACCAGCCTCTACTGATGCCAGCCAGAGCCAGGGCAAAGGCAGGGGGCATCCTGGGACAGGAGAGTGTAGATGGTATCACCATAGCCCAATAGTCCCGAGGTTGCCAGGAACCCTGTGTGAGGCTGGGATGATGGACTGGACCCGGCGGGCAGGCAGTCTCCTGTCTGAAGGCCTCAGGAGATTTGGGGATTGAGTGACAAAGCGTCCGCACTTCTCAAACATCTCAAACCTCTGCTCAAGATCCCTGTGTCCTCTTATCTGCATCCCTGTTCCTGTGTCCTCTGTGCACTGGCGGAGTGATGGATCCAGGAGAAAACCACACTGGCTGCTCCCGCCTGTCTGTGGCCCAGAGCCCTCAGTGAGGCGGTCAGTGCTGTCTCACCTGCCTGTGTGCATCTCTGTGCCAACGCCTAGCCTGCTGGTCCACGAAATGACTTGAGCTTCTCAGCGTACTCTGTATCCTATGGCCCCCCAGCCTCTGTGTGTGTGCGTGTGCATGTACGTGTGCGTGTGTGGTGTTAGGCAGTGAATCTGAAGATTTTGCACGTATTAGGTAAGTGCTTTACCACTGAGCTACATCCCCAGCCTTTTTCTTGTTTTAATTTTTTATTTTAAGACAAGGTCTTGCCAAGTTGCAGAGGCTGGGCTTGAACTTGCAGTCCTCCTACCTCAGCCTCTCGAGTAGCTGGGATTACAGTGTGCACCACTGTGTCCAGCATGCAGCCTGCGCCTCTCTGTTTCCTCAGCCTGGAAGACCTTTCCTAAGGGTCTCTGGTGGAAAACTCCCATGTAACAGTTAAGGTTGGACCCTCCCTTTCCAAGAACCCTCCTTCTCCTTCCATGTGAGATCCCACATCCTCCAGAAAATTGGACTGTGAGGGTCTCCTGACCACCGAGGTTCCTACTGGGAAGGGCCAGTCCAGTGTCAGCAGTCCATCCGGCTTATCTAGTCCTGTAACCTAGTGCATACAATGATGCAAACATCTTCCGAGCACCTAAGCTCAAGGGATGGTCACTGCCCGAAGACTAAAAGAAATGGGAGTAATCCCAGTACTCAGTACGCTGAGGCAGGAGGATCCTGAATTCAAGCCGAGCCTGAGCAATTTAGCAACTTAGTGATACCCTGTCTCAAATTTTAAAAAATAAAAGAGGGCCAGGGAGTTAGCTCAGTGATTCCGGCACCTGTCTTGCAAGCGCAAGGACCCAGGTTCGATCCCCGGTACCACATAACAATACTGGGCATGGAGACTCACGCCCAGCAGCAACCAGTACCACATACCACAGTGCCGGGCGTGGTGGCTCATGCCTGTAATCCCAGCTCTTGGGAGGCAGAGGCAGGAGGATTGCTGTGATGTGAGTTTGAGGCTGAGCTCAGGCCCAGCCTGAACTACAACGCGAGACCCTGTCTCCAAAAACCTAAAAATAAATAAATAAATAAATAGCTTAGGATGTAGCTCAGTGTAGCCTGTGGTTCATTCACCAGTACTGACTCCACTATCAGCACCATCACACATGCACACGTGACATGCACACACACACACACACACACACACACACACACACACACACATATACACACACAGGTGGAGAAAATGCTTATAGCTCAGTGCTGGTACATAGTAGGCTGTGAGGATCAGATCTGTTCCTGTGTTGTCCACAGTCACAAGGAGCGGTGCCCAGGGGTGGTAAAGTTGGCAGCATTGCTCCTGTGTACCAAGCAGGGGGTCCTGGAGGAAGGAGCGGCCTCCCTACTGGGCGCAGTCCATCATACCCTCAGGAAGTAGCTCCTGCCTCTTGGTTATCCCTTCTGCCCTCCTCAGGCCCGCCGTCTTCAGTAGCTGTCTGTTCCTGTGGAACAAATGACCCGGACTCAGTGCCCTAAAGTAATAAAATAGCATGCGCTTTTCTGTCCTCCCACAGGGTATACCTCCGGGAGAGCCTTTGAGGGAAGCTAGTGTGGCTCCCGTATGGTCAGTGCAGAGGGACTTGGACCCTGTCTAGGTGGCCTCTGCCGTCTCTCCAATGTGCCTAGTGACTCTGGGCAGGGAGAGGAAGAGTAGTGCTCCCAAGGTCACCTTCCATGGCCGGTGGGGCGGAGACTTCAATTCAGACCACGTGTGCACAGAACCCCACACCATCCCATCCTGGGTGCGAGCAGACAGGGCAGGCGGCTCCCAGCGGCGTGGGCCTTATGCTTGTTCAACATGGAGTGTTCACAGCGATGAGTGTGTGTGTCGTGCTGTTTTAATAAGCAAGATTTTTTCCTTGATTTTGTTTATAATTGAGAGAATGAAGCAGTGAAAAGTTGGCATCTACTCCAGTCCCAAGGACACTGGGAAGCCATAGGCTGGACCTCCCTGGGGCAGCCACCAGCGGGCTTTTGCAATCTCAGGAAGTGAGTTGATTTTGAGGGGTGGCAGGAGTCTGAGGCCAGCTTTTCTTACCAGCTGAGTGGCCTTGAGCCGGTCACAGCTTCGGTCCCTCCCTCTGTCTCCCTTGGGATGACACTGTCTGCCTGGCCCAGAGCTGTGGTTTGAGGGTGAATTCGGGTTTTTACGTGAAGGGACCTAGAGTGGAGCCTGGCGTATTAGTGCTTAGGAAATGGTAGGTGATGTTGCTGGGCTCCTACGATCCCAACCCCGGAACCCTCTGGTGCCCACTCTGTTCCCTAGTCCAGATCGGTATCCAGAAAGAGGGCCCGGGCCTCCCTGTGAAACCAGGAACAAGGGGCAAACACTGTGGAGAGATGAGCTTACCCTCATTTTACAGACGGAGAAACCGAAGCTCACATGGGCTCTGCATGAGGGCCTGGGGTGGCGATGGGTCTGAATCAAAGGCTTCTTGATCCCCAATCCACAAAGCATGAAGCCCTGACCCATAGCCTGAGATCCTCAGGCGAACTTCAGGAAGCCAAAGAGAATTCTTGGAAACACCAGGATCCCTAAGAGGCCTGGGAGCCAGGATGTTTGGGCCCTGCCGACTGGCAGCCTCTGCGGGACCCTGCTGAAGTAGCTTCCTTCTGCCTGCCCCACCCGTGCTCCCACTCCCAGGCCCACTCCTGTGTCCCCTCCTCCTCCACCAGCCTGATTTGTGCACAGCCCACATTCCAGGCACCATGTCAGGGAGGGCAGTTGGGCAGTAGGGACCCTTCTCAGAAGGGCCCAGCGAGGCTCAGTCCTGACCCTCAGTATCGGGTAGAGGCTCCCTCTGCCCCAGGGAAGGTGGCTGTGGGCCATTGGCAGGTGCCCTGGTTTTTCTAGTACTGCAGACCTGCTTTGCGCCCCGCCCCACTCCGCCCAGCATTGGGGAGCAGATATATTTAGAAAAAACGGTCCATTCTGTACAGATTCTGCATCAACTGTACTTGTCAGGGATAGGGGGAGGGGAGGGCTGTGAACATCCACATCTGCTACGTGGCGTCTCAGCCTACCTTTGCCAGTTTGCCTAGGACCTCCAGGGGCTCCTGGCTGTGGGAGGGGACACTAATCAGACAGGTGCCAGGGTGGGGGACAGCCCTCAGTGAAAGGGTCACTCTCTATACTTTTCCTGCCCATATGGCTACATTTCCTTGACCCTTTACCCCCAAGTCACAGCCAGACTCAGTGATTTGCTCTGACTGACCCCGCCAGGTCCTCTTCCCTTTCTCAGCACTTGGAGAACCTCCTTCTCTTTTGAGGATCTGTGCCTGCTGTGGGTCAGGCTCTGGCTGCATACTGGGGACGTGGAGATGGGGCCCTCAAGGTAGCCACTTGACAGTCCAGAAGAGGGATCCCAGATGTCAGGATAATGTCAGGACACCTGTTGTGATAGCACGAAGCCCTGGGGCCCTGGGCCCGCACGCTGGAGTGATGATAGGGCCGGTTCCGTGGACAGAGGAGTGGTCCAGGCTGAAATTAGAGCGAGGTTGCAGACAGAGGAGACATTCCTGGCAGGGGGACACATGTGCAGAGGCCTGGGGCTGAGGGAGACCCTGGCTGAGCACAAAGTGCAGGACGGGAAGGAGGCAGGGACTGGATCTTGCAGAGCCACAAATGCCAGGCTGAAGGCTGTGCCCGGCCCACCCTGGGCACTGGGGAGCCGTGGCCCTGTCAGGTGCCTGTGTGACTGGGGTGACTGGCATTGGTTCACCCGCTGCTCAGCAGGCTGTCCAGGCTCCCACAGCAGGTGCGCGGTGCCTGGCCGGGAGGAGTCAGAAATAGCTCACACGTGCTCCGTGCTTGGCAAGGCAACGTGCCCCTCCTCAGTACGTCTCACCAGTGCCTGCCCAAGTCAAGGACGGCTCAGCGCTGGGGAGCTGGGTGACCTTCTCCCTTCTGTGTATTAATACATTGCCCACTAGGGCTGTAGGCAGAGCCGGATAGTGTGGGCAGGAAGAGGCCGAGGGCTGTGGACCCAAGTCCCCCGACAAGGAGAACATTGAGGAAAATCATACCTGCCTGCCAGAACAATATCCAGCAGAAGTATACAGATCACCATAAAACCCCCTGGAATCTGCCTCCTGTAGTGACGACATGTTGGTGTCAGCCTTCTTGGTGTCTCTCCATGTCATTCTGCCCTGGCAGATGCATTCATTCACTCACAGATATTTCCTGTGGGCCCACTCCATGCCAGGCCCTGTGGTGGGCAGCAGACAAAGCTCTGAGTGACGTGGACAAGTGCTGGCCCTCAAGGACTCAGAAGCAAGTAAAATGGCAATGAGGCCCACAGCGGAAGGAATTAAGGACCCACATTGAAAGTTATGTCATCTTTCTGGAGGGGGTGATGCTTGAATGAGACTTGAGGGATGCGCCACGAGGAGTGGGGACACAAACATTCCTGCTGAGGAGAGCTCCAGCGTGCAGCTGTACAGTGAGGGAGGCAGTGTTTTCGGAGAGAAGGACGGACTGGGATGTTGGGGAAGCATCGCGGCGCACATCAGGAACCAGACTCCTCCGTGCTGCCTCGAGGGGGATTTACGTAAGGGTGTGGTTGTGTGCCAGAAGGCCTGGATTCAAATCCAGCTGCACCAAGCATTAGCTAGTTAACTCCAAGCACATAACCTACGCCCTCTGTGCTGCGGACTCCCCATCTGTCCAGTAGGGTCAGTAGCGCTCCTACCGTGTGAGGTTAAATGGTGTGGTAAAGGGCCTGGGAAGCACCTGGCAGATACCAACTGCTCCTCAGTGATGGCTTGGAAGATTTTGAAGTCATCTGGAGGTGGAGTGCAGCTGTGTAAATGGTTTCGCATAAACAAGGTCCGTTTGTCCTGCAGCCACTTCTGCCTGGATGCTGGCCACATTTCTGAGTCAGTGAGATCTGTGAATGGAGGTGTACCATGTGTGGGGTGGAGCACACAGGTCTGAAGTGTAGAGCCCATCCTGATGTGACCACCTCTCAGATCAGGCCATAGGATCTTCCCAGCTCTCCCCCAAGGCTTGGTCCTGCCTCTTCCTGTTAATTTCCTGCCCTCCATTCCCTGGGCAAGTAGGATCCTAAAGCCGTAGCTTAGTTTTATCTCTCTGGACCTTTATATAAATGAAATCATGCAGAATGTTCCTTTTTTGTGTCTTGCTTCTTTGGCTCATCATTTTGTCAGTGAGATTTATCACTGTTGTGTGGCTTGGTAATTCATTCTTTTGAATTGCTGCCTAGTATTCCACTGAGGGAATGTTTCATACTTTATCCATTCTCCTGCTGAAAGGCATGTCGATTATCTCCAGCTCTGGACTACATGCATAGCATTCCTTTGAACTTTCTTATAGATGTCTTTTAGGACACTTACAAAGTTGTTCCTGGTGGGTATGTACCCCAGAGTGGCGTCTCCAGGTCACAGACAATGACTATGTTCAGTTTTAGCAGATACATTCAATGGTCTTCCAGAGTGGCCGTCCTGGTTAAATTCCCTGGCAGGGCATGAGAGTTCCATATCCTCCAGGTCCTTCCTGAGAGCTCCTGCACCCGCTGTGTGTCCAGATCACCTCAGAGCTGGTCCCGGATGATAGGCACTCAGGCTGTTTGTTGTTTATGTGATTTGAAGAATTGTAAAAGAGAGTAATAATGATGACCTTCAGTGGCAGAATTCTCCCAGTAAATGAGTGGAAGAACAAACTGCTGCGTTCATACACTGGGATATTACCTGGTGATTTAAACAAAGCTATCGAACTGCAAAAAAAAAAAAAAAAAAACCATGGAGTAGTTAGTTTTTTTTGGAGACCAGGTTTCACTGTGTGTCCTAGGCTGGCCCTGAACTTGTAGTGATCCTCCTGCCTCAGCCTTCAGTGTTGGGATTATAGGCTTATGCCTCCCTGCCCAATTTGACATGGAGCCTGTGATGCCTATAATTACTAAATGAAAAAGAACAGCTTGAAAATATTAGACTCTGTGTTTCCAACTCCCTATATATGACATTCCCGAAAAGGCAACGCTTCAGAGACTGTGAAAAGATCAGTGATTGCCAGGGGACGGGGAGATGGGAAGGCGGCTGAACAAGACGTGAGACCGCAGGGTTTTTAGGGTAGAGAGTGAGACTGTGTTGCACAGTATGTCGTGGTGGATGCATGACATGAGTAAATCCCGGAGAATGTTCAACACAGACAGTGAGTGGCAATATGAACCGTGGGCTTTGCTTAGTGCTAACGCATCCGTGTGGGTCAGTCAGCCGTGTGAATGTACAGAACTAACGCGAGCTGTTAATTGCAGGAGCACTGAGAAGGCCTGGCAGGATGCGGGAAGCCTGTGCTTGCCTGCTCAGTTATCTCTATAAACCTACGACTACTTTAAAAAGCCTCTGAACTTAAGAATAAGTAAAAGTAAAATGTAAACATATTGAAGAAAGACAAGAACAAAAATCACTGGAAGTGTCTGCTGTAGTTTGAGGGGCCGTTTTCTGCGGGTTGTTCTGTCCGGAAGTTACTTTCACGGTGGGGATGGCACTACTTTGCGTCTCGCTCCTCTTCCCTACCCCCTGCTCATTCTTGTGGTGGAAACATCCCTCTTCCTAAATATCACATTTAGTGGCTCTCTCGAGGGAAGGTGATTTAATTCTGATGACGGAATGAGAGCTGTTGTGTTTGGGAGAAAAAACTGGAGATGATGAAGTGATGGAGTCGTGGGATCTCAGATACGGGTGTTACATTTTAGCAGAAATGATTTAGAATCGCATCGTCTCGCTCGGCACAGAGGCAAGCCGGCATCTCAGCGTAGTTATCTGCAAGTGACAGAATGAGGTGTGTTTACGTTCTTGAAATAAATGGTTATGGATCTTTGAACAGATGAGTCTTAAAATTTCAAGACAATTTTAGAACCTGTGAGTTAAAAGAGCCAACGAAGGTATGGCAGTTTCATCTCTTTTCCTCAGTATTACCTTGATTGATTTCCTTTTTAAAAAAAAAACAAAAAAACAAACAGCTTTTATCAAGTTATAATTGACATGGAGTAAATCACATATATTTTAAGTGTCCACACTGCTAAGTTTTGACAAATGTGACTCCATCTTGACATTGAGGAATACTTCTATATAAGTTGAACTTTGCAGCATATATTCTTTTTGTCTTAATTTTTTTCACTTAGCATAATTATTTGGAGCCTCATCAATGATGTAGCATGTATCACTAGTTTGTTCTTTTTTAGAGCCGAATTTTAGTCCGTTGTATGCGTGTGTTCCAGCTTGTTCATTTACTTTTTAATGCACATTTAGGTTTGTTTGCAGTCAGGGTTATTACAGATAATCTCGTATGAACATTTATGGACAAGTCTTTGTGTAAACTTGTTTCATTTCTGTTGGGTAAAGGTATAGGAGAGGAATGGCTGAACCACATGGCAGGTACAGGGTTAGCTCTTCAGGAAACTACCGAACTTTCCCAAAGTGGCCGTGTTTTTTCAGTTTCCCACCATTAGTGTATGCAAGTTCTGATTGCTCCATATCCTCACCAACCCTTGGTATAGTTCACCTTTCTATTGTAGGTCCTGTAGTAAATGTTGTTTCTCACTGTACTGCTAACTTTCACCTCATTGATTGTCATGTTAAACATCTTCTTAGGAGCCTATTCACTGCCTGTATACCTTCTTTGGTAAAGTATATGTTCAAATCTTTGGTCCATTTAAAAATTGGATTATTTTTATGATGGTGATTTGAGACCTTTTCATATTCTGGTTATAAGGCCTATACAAATACATGAATTGCAAATATTTTCTCCCAATATAGAGCTTGTCTGTTTATTTGAGAGTGCCTTATATGGCAGATGTTTTTATTTTGTTCACTTTATCAATTTGTTCTCTTAGAAACCATGTTGAGTATTGTTATATATGAGAAATCTTTGTTTAACCCCAAACTATAAAATTTTCTTACAGTTTCTTCTTGAAGTTTTATATTTTAGGTGTTATATTTAGAGTTATGGTCCATTTTGAATTGGTTTTTGTATAGAGTGGAAAGTATGGATTAAATTTCAAGTGTTGTATCATTAATTTCAGCACCATCTGTTGAAAAAAACTCTCCTGGTTCTACAGCATTGTTTTTACTCCTTTGTCAAATATCAGTGATCTGGGCCTGGGAAGAGGAGGTAGTGCAGGGGGCTGTGGTAGGGCATTTGTGCAGCAGGCACAGGTCCTGGGCTTAGTCCCCAGGGTGGGAGAAAAAAAGTCATCCATATGTATGAGTATGTGGATCTCTTTCTGAACTCTTCTGTCTCATTGATCTGTTTTGTCTGTCTTTTACAATTACACTGTTTTGAAATGAGGTCCTTGAAAAAGATAGTCTCCTTAACAAACAGTGATGGAGAAGCTGGTTAGCCACATGCCCAAGAATTAATATAGACCATACCTCTCACCTTGTGCTAACATTAAATAAAAATGGATCAAAGACCTAGATTGTCTTCTGCTGGAAGACAAAGTCGGTAAAACACTTGAAGACACGAGCATGGACAAGAACTTGCTGAACAACTGCACAAAAAATAATACCAACAACCAATAAATGGGGTCCTATCAAATTACAAAGCTTCTGTACAGCAGAAGAAACAACCAGTGGAGTGAAGAGACAACCTACAGGATGAGGAAAAATTTCTGCCAGCTACACCTCAAACAATAGACCAATATCTAGAATATATAAAGACCTAAAAAAATTTAGGTCCCCATTCAAAACAAAAGATCTAGTCAAAAAATGGGAAGTTAAAATGAATAGACACTTTTTAAAACACAAAGTACACATGGCCAGTAAATACATGAAAAAATGTTCAACATCTTTGGTGATTATGGAAATTCAAATCAGAATAATATTGAGATTCCATTTTACTCTAGAAAGAATAGGTATCACTAAGAACTCAGAAAATGACAAATGAAGCCGGGGATTTAACTCAGTGGTTCCAGCACCTGTCTCAGAAGTGCAAGGTCCCTAGTTCGATCCCCAGTACCGACACATCACAGTGCCGGGCGTGGTGGCTCATGCCTGTAATCCCAGCACTCGGAAGGCAGAAGCAGGAGGATTGCTGTGAGTTCCAGGCCAGCCTTGGCCAGCTGTGAGTTCCAGGTCTTACAAAGCAAGACCCTGTCTCAAAAAAAAAAAAAGCTGGTATGAACTAGTAAAACTGTTGTAGAAGTCAGTATGGAGTATCCTCAAAATAATTAGAAGTTCCACTTGGCCCAGCTAATTATACCTCTTCTGGATATCTTCCCAAAAGAAGCCAGGCCTGATGGTGCTGTAATCTCAGCCCTCAGGAGGCTGAAGCAGGAGAATTGCCATGAGTTTGAGGCCAGCCTGGGATACATAGCTCAAGGCCAGTCTGAACTACATAGCAAGCCCTGTTTCAAAAAAACCAACCCAAGGGGCTGGAGATTAACTCACTGGTTCTGGTGCCTGCCTTGCAAGCACAAGGGCCCAGGTTTGATCCTCAGTACCACATACTAGAGTGCCAGGAGTGTGGCTCACGCCTGTAATCGCAGCACTCGGGAGGCAGAGGCAGGAGGATTGCTGTGAGTTTGAGGCTCACTTGGGCCATACCAGCCTGAACTACAAAGTGAGACCCTGTCTCAAAAAAGTAATAAAAAATAAAAACCAAAACAAAACTAAAGAGTTAAATCATATTTCATAATGCATGCATACCTGTGTTTATAGTAGCATGACTCATAAAAGCTAAGGCTTGGAAACAGGCTATATGGCCATCAACAGGTGAATAAATGGAACAGCATATTCACACAGTGGAGTACTTCGCATCCATAAAGAAGGTGAACTTTGGTCTTTTGTCAGAAAACAAGTGCATCTTGAGTCCACAATGCTAAGTGAAATACATCAGATGCAGAAGGTTAAATATATCATTTCTTTACAAATAAATTCAAATTAATAAATAATTTAAAATAAAAGAAAGATAAAAGGAAACAGACAGACCTTGTGGAAATGGGAAGGGGCTCAGAGGATGCAGATGGAAGGGATGGAGCAGAAAGGGGAGGGAAGGGTCAAGATACAGTACGTGTGGTGCCAGTAGCCCACAGTGAGTATATTCATTATATTCTGCAAATATATACTGATAATTTTTAAATGTAAACAGTAGAACATTTTAAAATAAACAAATCAAGCCTCCAACTTTCCCCTTGTTCTTCAAAGTTGTTTTGACCCTTCTAGGTCCTTTGCGTTTTCATATAAATTGGAGATTTTGTTTATCAATTTCTATCATTTCTTAGTTTATCAATGCCAGTTGGTTGGAAGTGACTTGAATAGATACATCAGTGTAGGGAGAATAGTAATCTTACTAATGTCAAGTAGTCTACTAACTCATGAAAAATGTATCTCTCTCATTTCATTTAACTTTGTTAAAATAATGCTAATGCGGGGCCGGGGATATAGCTCAGTGGTTCCGGCACCTGTCTTGCAAGCGCAAGGACCCGGGTTCATTCCCCGGTAACCACATAACAATACTGGGTGTGGAGACCCACCCCAGCGGCAACCAATACCACATACCACAGTGCCGGGCGTGGTGGCTCACGCCTATAATCCCAGCACTTGGGAGGCAGAGGCAGGAGGATTGCTGTGATGTGAGTTTGAGGCTGAGCTCAGGGCCAGCCTGAACCACAAAGCGAGACCCTGTCTCAAAAAACCTTAAAAAAAAATAATGCTAATGGTAGGTCAGACATATCTCCCCAGGGTCCTGCGTTGGGGCCTTGGTCCCCGGTGCTGTGGTGTTGAGAGGGGGCCAGAGAGGTGGGTGGATGAGGCGGTTAAGCTCATCGGCTAAGGAATTCATAGCTGAATGCGGGGAAGCGGACTAGTTGGAGGGAGCCGGCTGCTAAGGGCGCCCCTTGGAAAGCTGTCACTTGTCCCCTGTCCCTCTGGCTCTCACTGCCTCCTGCTGCCAGGAGAGGAGCTCTGTGCTCCACTGCACGCGCGTGCTCGCATGCTCGCTGGGGTGCTGCCTTACTGCAGCCTGGAAGCCGTGGAGCCAGGTGACCACAGGCTGAACCCGCGAGCTAAAATAAACCCTTCCTTATAAGCTGTTTCTGTCAGGTATTCTGCCACAGTGACAAAAAGCTGAATAATATAATACTTACTTTTGCAGTATTTTAATTTTCCATCTCCAGTTTTTTACTGCATTTTTGACATTTATTTCTAAGTATTTTATATTATTATGCTATTAGAAGTGATATTTTAAAATTTTAAATGTGTTCAAGACTAATATATAGGAATAAAATTGATTTTGTATATTAATCAGTTGTTCTGCTACCTTGATAAAGTTACTTGTTAGTCATGAGATATGATGAAAAAAATACAATAACTGTTTAAATTCTTTAAATGTATTAGAGTAAAAGACAGGTTACAAAGAATCCTCTTTCCTCGAATACATCTATCCTTTCATTCTTTCCACTTTTTAAAGTGGTTTTGTCTTTCCTGAGGACTTGAATTGTGTTGTTGCTGGTTTGATACTGAACCAGTTCAAAACACCTAACTCTCTTGTTTGTGTTATGTTGTGTTGTGTTGTGTTGTGTTGTGTTATGTTATGTTGTGTTATTTATTTGGTACCCGGGATTGAACTCAGGACCTTGTCCTTGCAAGGCAGATGTGGTGCCACTGAGCTAAATCCTCAGCCCTCTTGGTCATTTTAACTTTGAGGAAGAGCCAGAAGCCTCATCAGATAGAAGAGAACAAACTATAATGTTCTTATTTGACAGAAATTGCTCTAAACCTTTATCAAGATATGATCATAAAATGCAGTGAATATTCAAATTTTCAGTATTTATTACAGTAAAAGTCACATTACTATGAGTCTCCCAGTATACTGAAAATAGACCCTTTCACATCCACACACTCGCTTGTCCTTCTTGAAAATGTGTCTTTCAGTGTAACAAGTCTTTTAAGTTTAAGTATTCATCATGTCTTTTGATCACTCCTTTGTGCAGCATGTGGATTCAGTGGGATTTTCAATAAGGTGATAATGTCATCTGCAAACAGAGATTTTCTTCCTTTTCAATCTAGAGCTTTTTGTTTTATCCAACCACATGTTAAATGGAAGGGGTGAGAGTAGACACCGTTGCCTTACTGCTGATTTAGGGAGAAAGAATCAACTCTTTCATCATTATGACATCTGCTGTGCTGTTTTTGTTAAACCTTTTATCAAGTTGAGGAAGTTTTCTTCTGTTCTTAATTTGCTGAGAATTTTAAAAATCATGAATCATGTCGGATTTTGTGAAATGGATTCCCTGTGTCTATTGAGATGGTCCTATTGGTCTGACAATACAACAAATCACATTGATTGATGTTCAAATGTGAAACTAATCTTGCTTTCCTAGGAGGATCCCCACTTGGCTACAGTCTATTATTCTCTTTAAATTTTGCTAAATTAGATTTACTAAAATTTTGTTTAGAAATTCTTTTTCCCTTCATCACTGGGGACTGAGCTACATTTCCAGCCCATTTTTATTTTATGATTATTATTTTTATTTTGAAACAGAGTCTCACAGAGTCACTGAATTGCCCAGCCTGGCTTGAACTTCTGATGCTCCTGCCTTGGTTTCCCCAACTACTAGGATTACAGGCTGGCACTTCCCTTCTGGCCATTTGCACTTATTTGTGCAATGTCTTTTTCTTAAGTTTTTATTCACGTGCAATTTTTACTTGTTTTTCCTGGCATTAATAATCGTATCATTTTTCTGCTTTAATATTTTAATTGATTCATATAAGAATTTAATATGTTTATGGAGTACAATAAGATGTGTCAATACAAGTATACATTGTGTAATGTTCAAATCAAGGTAAGCATATTTATCTTCTCAAACTTTTTTTTTGTGATTTTTGAAATATATGGTACATAGTTGTTATCTGTAGTTACCTACCACATTGTGCGATTGAACACCAGAACTTATTTCTCCCTGTGTAACAACTGCAGGTAGGAAAATTTTTATCTACAAATTCAGTCCTTCTAGGAATGTTGTCAAATTTATTGGCATTATTTAACAAATATGGCAGCTTTATTGAGGATTAACATGTTTTTGAATCTGTACCTAGGAGTGGAAATGCTCATTCATATGGTGTATGTGTAACTCAGTAAGTGTCAGGCTATTTTCCAAACCAGCTGCACCAATTTATATTTCCACAGCAGAGCCTGAAGTTTCCAGTTTTTCCTGATTCTCACTAATACTGGTTATTTCTGTCTTTTAAGTCATAGCCATTGTAGGAATATGAAGTCCTCATTGAGTTTGATGCGCATTGCCCTAATGGCTAGTGACGCTGAGCATCTTTTTTTTTTTTTTTTTTTTTAGGTTTTTTGAGACAGGGTCTCGCTTTTGTGGTTCAGGCTGGCCCCGAGCTCAGCCTCAAACTCACATCACAATCCTCCCGCCTCTGCCTCCCGAGTGCTGGGATTACAGGCGTGAGCCACCACGCCCGGCACTGTGGTATGTGGTACTGGTTGCTGCTGGGTTGAGTCTCCACACCC
>PVIR01016825.1:0-35970 GCA_004026965.1 Petromus typicus
AAATGTGGGATGTTTTAATGTTTTATGGTAGAAAGACATTTTTGCAGACATTGCAGAAAGCTAATGTCTCCTTTAAAGTGAGCTACAATTCAAAGAGAACTACAAAATGCAGCTGCAAAAGGTCTGCTACATATGTGAGCTTGTACATTATTGTTTATTCTTATAATGATGCAGATTTTCATTATTGTTTACTTTGTGTTGACAAGATGTGATAAAACTTGTTTATATACCATATGTTCCTGGTTTTGAAACAGTTAAACATCATTAAATAACGAAGCATGAGGTTCAACATAGGGAGAAAACAGTGACCATAGGAAGTTCTCCACTTGTGGGTCATTTTTTATGCATTAGCCCTTTTGTCAGTATAAAAACCTATGTCAAATACCATTTATCAAGCAATAATCTATGAAAAAAGTATATTTTGTGGAACAAAGACAAGATATGGGCCTCCATGGAAACCAAAATTAGTAGAATGGCAAAAGCAAATAAAGAATAAAAGATATATTATGAAAACTTGTAGTAAAATGCCAAAAACAAAATAAGGCTGGATTGTTTTTATTAAAGATTCCTGGGTTACTTTCCTAAATTACCCACTTTGTCTGCAGGAAATAAAATTTTTATATAGTTTAGTCACCTTCCATTCATACATTACTTTAAAATACTTTATTGCAATACATGTCAGTAACTTAGAGAATATTTAATGAAAAGGAACAGTTCAAAGGGATTGTATTGGCCTCCATAGCCCAGGCTTAAGAAATAACTGGTTGGCAGTACATCCGATGATGCTTTGTGTCCACTTCCCAGAGTGTTACTTGTCTTTCCTAAAAAACAGTCACTGCTGCCAGGCGTGGTGGCTCGCACCTGTAATTCCAGCCCTCAGGAGGCAGAGGCAGGAGGATTGCTGTGAGTTCGAGGCTAGTCTGGGCTTTATAGTGAATTCAGGGCCAGTGTGAACCTCAAAGAGAGGCCCTGTCTCAAAAAAAAAAAAAAAAAAAGAAAGAAAAAAAAAAGTCACCGCTATCACAAATGCTTTGCCATTCTTTTGCAGCTGTTTACAATGTTATTAACTATGTACCTAAAAAGGAAACATATGGATACATACATGGTACATGGATACATAATATATGAATTATTCAGTGAACTGCTTGTTTTCCACAATATTATGTCTCTGCAGTTTCTCCACTTTTACATTTAGAGCTACCATGGGTACATTTGGCTGTTGCCTATAGAAAAAGGGTGCATTTCAAATGAACTTTTGAGGTGTGAATTGCTTTCCAAATTTTGTGAGGAAGGAAGGGAAATATAGAAAATACTGAACGTTTTGTGCAGGTTCCACAGCATATATACACCACCATTTTCCGTTCCATACTTCTGAGTATTATTACTGTTACATGTTCATGTTCAGTAGGTGTTGAAAATAGTTTAAAATAGAAAATAAAAATCCTGTAAAATTAAAAGATGGAAAAGCAGTCATCTTAATGAAGGAATAATCATTTGATGAAATGTATTATCCACTCCCTAGTAAAGAACAAAATTAGTCTTGTAAAAAATAAATGAAACGTGGGCAGGGGAGTTAGCTCCGTGGTTCCGGCGCCTGTCTTGCAAGCGCAAGGACCCGGGTTCAATCCTCGGTAACCACATACCATACTGGGCGTGGAGACTCACGCCCAGCAGCAGCCAGTACCATATACCGCAATGCCGGGCGTGGTGGCTCACGCCTGGAATCCCAGCACTCGGGAGGCAGAGGCAGGAGGATTGCTGAGATGTGAGTTTGAGGCTGAGCTGAGGGCCAGCCTGAACCACAAAGCGAGACCCTGTCTCAAAAAACCTAAAAAAAATTAAAAATAAAAAATAAATAAATGAAACGTTATCTGATAAAAGACACTAAGTTTAAAATGAATTTAAAAATTATGATTACTGGGGCCGGAGATTTAGCTCAGTGGTTCCGGCGCCTGTCTTTCAAGCGCGAGGTCCCGGGTTCGATCCCTGGTAACCACATACAATACTGGGTGTGGAGACTCACGCCCAGCAGCAACCAGTACCACGTGCTACAGTGCCGAGTGTGGTGGCTCACACCTGTAATCCCAGCACTCGGGAGGCAAAGTCAGGAGGATTGCTTTGATGTGAGTTTGAGGCTGAGCCCAGGGCCAGCTTGAACTACAAAGCGAGACCCTGTCTCAAAAAAAAAAAAAAAATTATGATTACTTCACATCTGCTGAAAGTTTTAGGGAAGGGGAATAAAATATATAAGAATTGTAAGAAATTAATAGACATTTAGATAATTTTGAATTATGTAGATAATTTCTACATAGATAATTTCATCATTTGCAAACAGAAATGTTAATCTGGCATGTCAGTTCACATGCATAATGCCAGAACTCAGGAGGATGAAGCAGGAGGATTGCTCCAAGCTCACAGACAGTGTGGGCTACTTAGGTATTCTTTAGTTTGATGTTTAGGTAGCTATGAACCACATAACCAGACCTTCTCTCTCTCAAAAACACTTTATTATTTCAACATTAAATATGATTCATGTGTAGTTTATAAATGCCCCTTTTTTTCAGTGTAAGGGCGTTCTGTTTCTAGATGTTATCACATCATCTAAATTAAATTTTATGTAAGCTTAATATCTTATCAGTGTATCATAGAAATTGCCAGTCACTCGATGAGACTACTATTTAAACTGCTCAATATGATTTAATGCTTATATTTAATACCATTATTATTTGCTCAAGTTGTTTTCAAATAGTATCTTTTTAAAAGTCTCATTGTTTTATAAAGAATCAAAATGTATTGACTTAAAAACATTCTTGGTGTTACATGCTTTATTATCTCTCTAGTTGTGTCTTTGTTCTTACATTATTGTTTCTCTTTAGCTTGGGTTCCTAAGGCCTTTCTCCAAAGATCGCTTGACCTTGGATGGGAAAGGAGCGTGGGAAGAGCCAAGTATCTCATTTGGGAGAGTGAGATCTGTCTGAAAGGGAAAAAGCACAAGCGTCGTGAGAAGGAGGACCCGGACCTGTTCAGATCCTCCGCAGGGCGGTGGTGCTCCCGCGGTGGAGCACTTAAAGCTGACGGATCTGGAGTAATGCAGTGCCTCCGGGAGAGTATTATGTCTTTTGCTTAAAACTATTGAAACAATTTTGGTGGATTTTTTAGGCCAAATTTTAATAATAGAAGAGGAAAATGAATTCTACCTGTTACTCTTACAGAGAGCAGAATTGGCCAGGTAATTTTGTGAGATTATTTCTCAAAACTCTATAATTCATACATTTTGACAGACTTCATTAATTTTCCAAGAAATAAAATGAATGATTTTTACTTAAATCTTCTAGTCATGTTAATAACTTGTGCTTTCGTTTTAACTTTTTTTGTTTCACTATTTCTGCGCATCTGTTTGATTATTATTTGTGTTTATTACTTTTTCTCATTAATTGTTGCCCTTGATTTGTTTCCTTTTTTAAGATATTTCTCTTCTATTACTGCAACCATTCTAAAGGCTAATGGTTTACGTTCTAAAATGTCCATTCCCTCAATGAGACTACTGACCCTGCTTGCAATTTTAGTTCTATGTGCTATATTCTTAATTGAGCAAGTTGTTTTCGCAGCCTGTTTCTTAGACTCGTGTTTGCACTTCTACTTGCTCCCTTACATTACGGTGCTCTGTGTCAGAGAAGTGTTAGCTTGTATTCTACTGGGAATTCTTGTTTTGTACATTTTCTCTGCCAAACGTTTTCCCCCTACACCATTCATTCTATGCAGTGTTTTTCACTTGCTTTATATTTTATTATCATTTATTTATATTTACCTGAGGAAATAAATATTCAATAATTATTTTCCAAACACCGAAGTTGTGGGCTTTCTGTTTTTTGTTAAGTAAACTTGTCTTCCTTATTTATTCACTCAGCATATTAAAAACTTCATCATGAACTATCCTGCAAAAGGACAACAAAATAGGGATGACACACAGTAAAAATAAAATAGAACTGAACAATTTTTCTGTAACCTGAAATACTGCCCTGCTAACATTCAGAATTATTGACTGACAAGTATCTGCCACCTGTGAATATTACAGTTCAAATTGATTCTATATCATTTCTCATAATGAACAACAAATTAAAAGTAGCTTATGAGTATGACAGTTAGTATTTAATAAAATATGTTAATTAGCAGACTGAAATATTTTATGAATTTAAAACTTTCATGAATGCTTTTTCAAAATAAAAAAGCATATGAAAAATTTTCCTTTTACATGTAATAGAAGTACTAAATACTATGAAAATGGTCATTAGACTGTGAGCAAACTACAGACTCAGTGAATGTCTTTTCTAAATCCTAATGACAGTGTTAATGAAAAAAAAAGTTAAAATTTACATGGAAACAGACACTTTAACTGATCAAAGTGAGAGTGAGCAAGACAAGCACTGATGACAACATACTCTGATTTTGAAATACATTCCAAGTCATAATTATCAAAATAGCATGTACTGACATAAAAGGAGACATGGGACAGTGGAGACAGTAGATAGGCCATAAATAAGCCCACATATTCATAGAACACAAAATTGAAAAATGATAGAGTCTCCTTGAGAAATAGCTTTGAAAAATAGGTTACTCACTTGAAGAATAAATTCTGAGCCTTCTCTCACCTATTTGCATAATCAACTTGAAATGCATTAGGCCAAATATATGTCCTGAGAAGGTAAAAGTGCTTAAAAACACTGCCTTTGGTGATTTGTTAGAGAAATGATTATTTGAATATAGTATGAAACCACAGGTAAAAGAGAAAAACAGACAAGTATATCAAACTAGAAATATTTTTCACCATCAAGGAAAGAATAAACATTTAGAAGAGACAGTTTACAGAATGAGATATAATATTTGCAAACTCTAGTAATATAATGAGAGCTCAACAATGAAAATATATGAATAAGTCATATCATTCATTCGAAAGAAAATAAGTAACCCAATTTTTAACATGGGCAAAAGCTGTGAATAGACTTTCTCAAAAGAAGATATACAAATAGCCAGCAAGCATACGGAAAAATGGTCAACATCACAAACCATCATGAAATGCACGTCAAAGCCACAGTGAGACATCACCTTTCAGGATGAAAATGGTCATTGTCAAAGGAGACTAAAGACAAGTTCGAGCAGGTGCACAGAGAAAAATGAAATGCTCCACAGACGGATGCGGACACCAGTTAGCACAGCCAGTTCTTACTACTACAAATAGTATTCCACTGCTTTGTCTTCTCTTGTAATAAGAAAGAATAATGGTTTTAAACTGTAAGACTGTGCAGTTATTTGACAGTAGCTTACTAATCCTTTCAATTCTAGTTGCTGCTGATTTCATCCACCTGTTTTTGTTTGGGTTTGTAACTTCAAACAGTGCTACCACCACCTCACATCATCCTTCTCCATAGTAAGCCTCACACTTTGATGATATTCTTTGCCACTTAATATGTAAGTACTGAAACAATGGATCCCAGCTGGTCAGGGTTTCAGTCAGCAGTCATGCTTAGAGGCAGGGCAGCATGGCAAATGGGCATGGCGAAGGGGAAGCTGGTCCTGGCCCCGGGGTCTGGAGGCAGAGGGAGACAAAGGGGAGCCAGCAAGACAGATAAACTCTCCAGGTCACACCCTTCATGACCTGCCCCGCCCAGCCTCTCTCTACTTCCTCAGGATTCAGGACCATGTTCTCATGTTCACTTACCTTCAAAAGGATCTGAGGGCATGCATGGGGGGTGTTTCAGTAACTACACTTAATGCAGAGCATAGTATATTTAACTGCCTAGAGTAACAGTCTAGCTTTTGGCCCAGGGAGAAGAAGAAAATATGTCTGAGGGGAGGAATTATTCATATAAGGATAGTTGATCAATGGTGGTATGTCGCCCAAGACTGTCTAATTTAACACAAGAACTTTGTCCCAGGAATTGCCTGAGTCTTTGGTAAACCAGTGCAAATTACTGCTGAGTGCAAGGAGTGGATAAATCTCCAGGCATTAAAGAACAGTCTTACTGTGAAATTTCAACTTGCAATAATTTGTCTTACATATTCTGAAAATGAGTGATTAAAAAGAAAACACAATTTTTATGTTTTCTTCATTATAAAATGAATAGTCTATAAACTGACTAGGGATTTATATGACCAGATTTCAAAGAAAACCTTGAATTCATGAAAAGTTGTCAATATACTCTTAGTCTTTCATATGCTGATAATCTTCACATTAAAATATACAAAATGATCATAATTAAAATGTGTACATCTTCACACAAATCTGGTTACATCATAACATTTCAATTTATTTGACCATAAGTTAATCCTTAAAATCATAAAAGTTGCACTCAGACTTTCCAGAGATAATTCTCTCACCAAAAACAGACCACTCAAAATTATGTTTATATAAATAATGAATGCAAAATACTTCACAAATAAATATATCTCTTAATGCAAAAATAAGAAAATGTTAATGGTATATTGCAATTAACATTACAAAAAAGGAATATTTGTCCAATAATATCTCTACTATCTTATAGGTGTGGCTATATGAAAGTATTTGTATATGTGAAAGTAAATGGATAGCAATAATGATAATGTTTATTTTTAGTTAGTAGACACATGAATTACTGAATTTTCCTGTAAAAAATTATATTTCTTATTTTCAGGTGTTTTGTGGATTTTTTTTGTATTTGAGAAGGTCTCATCATGTCATTTGAATTAGCTTTATCTCACTATGTAGCCCACACAGGTCTTGAACTCATGACATCCCCCTTGTCTCACCTTCCCAGATGCTGATCTTATAGGCGTGCACCTCATGCTGAGCTGTCCATATATTCAAAGAGTAAACAATGCATAAGCTTATCACAGGTATATACTACAAACCACTGATAAACAAGAGGTAGTCATAAAATATGGTGATTGTTCAGATTTTAAAAGATCATTTCAATAAAAGATACATACCATTAACTATAAAATACTCAAAATGCTCTCCTTTAGTTTGAACATATTTATCCCATAGTTTTTAGTAATGGGTCTTTTAATTCAATAAAAATTTAAACGTTTATCATATCTTTTTATCACTCTATGATCAAAATAATAATATGTAGATATGGTGAGATTTCATTGTGAAAAATCATAAGTGCATTTTATAGAAACATTCAATAACTAAAAAGAAACATAGTCTCTATGAAATATGTCCTGGAATCACAATATACCTAAATCATTGCTTTTGAGTGCATTTTTTAACAAAATGTGTTATTTGTATTGCATTGCCAATTTCTCCTAAGTAAATAATTAATAAAGCATTTATTTTTTACTAAAGGTTCCTATTGAAAGAGTGAATTAATGGATAACAAGGCACAAGCACTGTAAGCTACCTTTAATGAAAATAGTAATATTATCTTGGCCAATACATTGAAGCATAATGTTGAATAATTTAAATTGCAAAATTTATAAATAAAATAAGAAATAGCATGATTAATTTATATGATATTTTAAGGAGTTTTACAAATGTTGCACTTCATCAAGTCTCTTTAGAAAGAATACAGATGCTAACTGGAGGATGAATGTCTCACTGCCACCAAGCTGGACTAACTGGATAATTCTACTTAGTCTCTTGGTCTTCTGTTCTCAAATTATGATTTTGATGTTTCATCAATACTCAGTCCACATCTCAGCAGTACATTGCAGTTATTTATGTGTAGATGACCAATGGATGAAAAAATCCTCTTTCATGAACTTTGCAAATACACAATCAGGTACACTCAAATGTGTGCAAAAACAAATTGGCATAATACAAATGAAATATAACAAATATTTGTGCATAAGAGTAAATGTTAAAGTCATTTTAACCTAACATATTGGTGAATAGTGTGATGGAAAATTCTGTGTTGTGAGAGCTGCATGACTTCTCCGAGACCATTTCATTTGAATAGTAACATCACCTTCCTATAAATCAATAGTCTAGCGCTGGGGTGGCATGACTGAGAGGGCTGTCAAAGTGGTAAATCAAGGCATTATCATTCGCAGAACTAGATAATCGGTTGGTGTTTATTGGTGTCAGATTGTGACATAAATTTGTGAATGTGATTTTCTCTTAGATCTATTTTTGTTATACAGTATAACATGATTAATCAGACTGAAAGGAAGACAGAGTTCATTTTCTTTTAAAAGTTCAGGCAATAGTGAATTCTATTTTGTAAAGGTGATTAATATATCTGAAGAGCATTCTTGAGAATTAACTAACCAACACCTAAAATTAAGAAAAACATAACTGAATCAAAGAATTTTAAAATCAAGCTGATATGTTTTGAAGCACACTCATCAATTTTAGACAATGCATATCCTTTTATGCAATCTCATGGCAAAATAATTACACATAATAATATTTTATTTATATGAAAGAGGAATTCTCAAATTCCTATTGTTGTATCAATTGATGATAGTTTCTGAAAATGAATCAGAAGATCTTCTAATCCCAGATCTATGGGCAGTTATTGAATTTTCAGGAGTAACAACACTAATAAAATAAAATTATTCTTTATGTATGTAGGGGTTGGGGGTTATAGCACAGGCTGGAAATGGGAAAAAATAATGGTCAAAGTGTGTCATGTACTGGTACAAACTCTCAGTGTTGAATGTGATCAATCATAATATATGTATAAAAGATATCAATAAAATTATTTAAAAATATATATCTTGAGAGGGAAGAAATAATACCTAGATAGAAGACCAAAAGGAAATAAATTATTTGTTGCTCTGCTTTTTATGAGACCTTCATAAATCCCTGTGTAAGAAATTAAAAAATTTTTATGCATTTTTTATTTCTCATGCACTATTAGCAACACATTAATGTATATATTTTATTTATACTTTATAATCATTTCTACAAGAGCACATTTATTTAGGCATTTTATGTTCACTGCTACATAAGAGTCTATCCTAGCTCCTCAATGAAAGAAACATCAAACAGTGTTTTTACTCTGAAGTTGAATATGCATATACTATTAAAAACTGTGGAATCGACTAAGCATTGAATATCTCACAGGTTAAGTCAGGGAGGTGAATTTGGCTCTCAGTTTGTGTGGTTTGGGATGCATTTTTATTCAGTGTACCACAGAGAGCCTTCCTCTTCCTACAGAGTGTTTGATTTTTATTAACATTATTTTGATTGAAAAATTATATGTATATTTTACATATAATACAATATACTGATGTTTAGATAATGCAGAATGATTGTATTAAGCTAATTCATATAATTGTAAACACATTTATTATGTTTTCATTTGAGGAATTATAAATTTATAGCCTCAAAAATTTTGAGAGAGGTATACCAGACATCCATAGATCCTACTTCTGGATTTGTGTCTCAAAGACATTAACTATCCATAATTTCAGTTTACTGCAGAATTACTCATGAATCACCTCAGGGTCTGTTGCCAGATGAGTGGTCACAGAAATGTGGCATATACACACAGCGGAATATTATTCTTTCAAAAGAAGATAAAGAAAAAGTAAGCCTGGCCCTTGGGGAAAACAAATAGATCAACCTGGAACACATTACTGTATTATGCCAGACACAAAAAGCCAAATAGTTGTAGAATTTACAAAACTGAAAAGCAAAATGAACAAAAAACACATAGGGTAGCAATCATAGCCTATAAATCATGACTACAGCCTAAAAAGAGCTACAAAGCAGTAACTTTTAAATGAAGAGTAAAAAGAATGATTATAACTTGTACTTGCTAAACTATATTATACTATAAACTGAAGAGATAACTTGATATTTCCACCTTTCTAAAACAATACTACCCTTTATTTCAAATGATATAAACATATTTGACTTAAAATCTAATAAATATATTTAATTCTGCTTAATACCTCTTTCTACTACTCTTTCCTTCTAGTAAAGAGAATATTTGCCTCTGCCTGATGTTTTTGACTAATTCCTGACATAGAAAGAAAATAGATATGGCATTTCAATTTGTGTTCTACACAAGTTCTCGTGTTGCCATGATACAGTTCATTTATGAGTTATCGCTATAATTTTTCTTATACTTGAAAGAAAATAAATTTAACTGTCATTAAGCAGAAAGTATTGTGACACAAATATTAAACTGAAAAACAAATCATCACTGCCATCTTCCCGTTCTCTGTGTTTTTATCGTTGTTCTAATTGTTCTGACTGTTTGCTCTTCTTAAATTGTAGGGGTTGATGGGTATATGTGAAGCTGTGCTTCCTGAGACCTCCATCCTGTTCCATCTCAAGAAAGATTCTCTTTGAAATGTGGAGCTTGTATCCACACATGGAATCTTTTACTGTTTTCTTATAATATCTGAAAGAAAAGTCAAGTCAGACTTCATTTAATCATAGCACATATGATTTTGTTCAGGACTGAATCACTAGCCTTTTACTGTAATTTTTTACCTTAACAAGAGGTACACTGGGTGGTGGAGAGGCCATTCCAGAAAGAATAATACAAAAATATAGAACAACATAGAATATGTACAGTATACAAAACGATGCCAAAATCATATTCCACAAGTAACCACTATGTCTCAAAATGTCATTAGCATTTTTATTCACTTGGATTCCTAAACATTTTTGGTTTTTTAGGCAGAGATACTGCATAATTTAGGTAGATACAAAGAGTACCACACCTTATTTCTATTAATAATTTTAATTTGAATATATCTAACTAATTTTCAAATGGTTTAATAACTTTATCTAGTGTGAATCCAGGAGAGTGTTGAGTACATAGTGTATTCAAAGTTGAAAGTTCTTCAATATACAAAAGAACAGCCCAAAGGAATCCTTCATTATGTATGTAATCTTCAGTAAGCTACTTAAAATCTCTCTTCTAAACTGGAGTGAACATTAGTTCCAAATTCAGAACTTTTCATTGACTTTGAATAGAGAAATATGCAAAGTGCTTTGATAAACATGCAGAAGGTAGTGAACACTTAAAGTTTGTTTTTTATCTTAAGTGTGTTTTTATTGTTATGATTTAGTCTTAGGTCCTTATTATGTTTGTCTTATGGGACCAGAAAGCAGAAACCAACAAATCATTTAAAGACTACTATCAACAGCCTGCCAAGAGCAAGGCCCTGAGTTTGATTTCCAATACAAAACTAAAGACCACCACTGACAAATTAAGGAGAATTTCTTTTTTTGCTAAGAGTTCTAACTGCTGAAAATTCCCCCAAATATGAGGAGACAGTCTGTTTAACCTCAACGTTCCCTAAGTCCCGAGTGTGAATTAGATCCAGAAAGTAAGCAACTTTAGAGTGAGCTATAGATCCCCAAATAAAGATGATCCACAGGGAAGTTGAAGTACATATTACAGAACACAGGAGAGTCCATAGGAGTGAAAATCTACTAGACAGGGGAGGGCAAGAGGAAAGTGAAGGAGGACTCTGTTAGGTCACCACATCTGTCCTAGAATCCTCAATATAAATACATTGTACTTTATTTCTTAACCTGACCACAGAACTCTTTGTCACTTTTTTATAATTAGCCTTTTCCTCTTGAAGAAAAGATTTATTTTCTAAAATGCTAAAAATCCAAACTAGAATATTATTTCATCCCTTCTCATGTTAACCACGACACAGGTGAATGTTCAGGACTGGACACTACAGATTAGTCACAAATGTATGCCCTGGATTTGATGTGCATTGAAAATGTATAATTGCTAGAAAGCTCAAAACTTTCCTTCACCTCTAAAAACACAGGTGATGACAGCAACATTTGCACAAAAATATCTCATCCATCAAAATGTGCGCCTATTCTTGGGAGAGGATAAATATGGTTAGGTTGATTTTAAACAAATGTGCATGACTATTTCACTCAAAACGGTTTTGGTGACTTCTAAGGCTGTTTTCTAATAATATACTTCTACTTTTGGTAACATACACAAACATTGTAGAGGGAACAACTGTCGTCCATTCTGGTGTTGGAACAGTGGAGTTCTGACCTACAGGCCCACAGAGTGTCATAACAAAAATTCCCAAGGACGTTCTGTTTGCACCTGCTGAGATGCCTCAAAACCATCCCAGACAGAGCTGGAAAAAGTAAAGCAACATTTGGCTTGTGTGTACTTCTACATCTGAAGTCTAATGAAGAGGGAGTGATATTAAAAATAAAAACAGGCATATATTGCTAATTATCTACCACTGAGGAACTATTTTATTCTCCTGGTCATCAATTTCATAACCTCTGATGATATATGCTCACAAAAGATCATCTACAATAAACTCTCCAACTCTTCAAATCTACAAATTAGCTTGTCAGGCCTTTGCCATGTCTGAGCAACACTGAAAATGTTATTATGCTGAGCATAATTTTGTACCAGAGATTTGTTTAACTCAAACAAGCAATCACATCTGATTTCAGTGACTAAGAAGCAGTAAATGTGCTCAGCGGATGTTGACTGTCAAGTTTCACGTGTGACCCTTGTCTGTAATGAGCACAGTTTGGGGATTACTAAGTACTGGGGCATTTTAATAAACTATGCAGATGTGTAACTCATAACCTATTTTATTAATTTAGCAAAAACATGGGGAGTGTGAAATTGACATCCACTTGCAACTTAGGAAATTTTATTTTTTCTGAGACATTGGTTTTCTAGTTAAAATGAAGAGTTCACAGTGCATCTACATATTTTGAATTGTTTTGGAATTTTAAGGTTATGTGCAATAAAAAATCTAGATGTCAATTCCAACTGTGTTTAGTAATTTTTCACTTCATACAGGATGTGTTTTATCAATCAATTTACCAAGGAGGGTTACCTTTCAGGACACTAAAGGTTGGATGTCAACTTAATAAAGGGGAATGTAAAGGCATATTTTTGCTTATCACTCCCCTAAAGAATCCCTTATGTTTCACAAGGTCACTCTAGGGCTGGGGATTGGGGCTCAATAGCATTGCACTTGTCTCAAAAGGTCCTACTTCTGTCCTCAGTACCAAAAACAAAGAAACAAACAAACAAAACACACAACACATCACTTCAAGAGAAAATTTCATGATCTCCTCCACAATTATTGGTACTCTCTGCAAACTGCAATTTTCTTTCAACCGTATTGACTATAAAAATAATATGGTAGCTCTGTTTGTGGAAATTTTCCATGCTAGCTTATATATTTATGGGATGTCAGGAATGAATGCTATTCCTTTGTTAATTCCAGTATACTTATATAGTAAAAAATAAACATACAGAGAATGAAGTAAATAGGTCACACATGTAAATACTGTATCTTTTCTCTGATTTGAGACACTGAAAATGAGTTCTAATATGCATGTTAGATACTGTACAATAGAAATTAATCAAAGGGAAATGAAGTAGGTGTAAATAATGAAGGAAAAGAAAAAAATTGTGATGGTAATAAAAAATGGAAACAAAGCTTATGCATGTAGGGTGTAGGGAGATGTAGGGTGGGCAGAGGGATGGGAAAAAATGAGAATTAAGTTTTATCATAGAGTGGTACAAATTGTCAATGTTGAGTATGATCATGATATGTATATAAAATATACCTAATTCACAATAAAAAAAATTCAAGCATTGGAACAAATTTATACACTGGTCAGCTTTGCTTTGTAATAAATAACTTCCCAAGCTTAGCTTCTTGCAAGTTTAACTATATCTTGCTCAAATTACATTTCTCCATCTGAAGTCCATTTGTAGCTGCAGCCCCTCCAGCCCTCTAGGTCCTGCCTGTGCAGCCCTGTGAATCCTCTGTGAAGGGAGTGGGGCTGTCCTGTGAGTCACACCAATTAGCAAGGTGAAGGAAAAGATACAGGCTGAGCTCAGCCACAAAAAGGTACTCAATATTTCTGCCTAATGTATCAATTGATGCCTTTCTATGTTCCAAAGCAGAACAAGTTAGAGGACCAAAGTAATAAAGACAAGGAAGCAATCAGTGACTGTGGTTGACTCTGTATTGAGAAGGATGTCATTGATAATTATTACTGTGATAGAATACAACACTCCACATTCTTGGGGAAACTCATTTTCATGCTTCTTATATATAACTGTATTTCTGATTTTGTGTAAGATAGGCACTATATTCTGTTATGTCTTTTATTTTGTTCTTTATATTATGTGTTTTTCCTATAAGATACTGTACAAAGTGAAGAACATGTGTCATATATGTGTGTGTGAGCTATGTACACATGTACAAATATACACTGAATTTTTATTCTCTGTCTATAATGTCATCATTCTTACAGAAGGGTTGTACGTGATGGTCTATTTACTCACCATTTTATCCCAAGTGCCTGGCAAATGCAAATCCCTCTATATACACATAATCAAGACAAGAATGTGTGAGTGAATCTAAATTATACTATCCCAGTTACTCTTCAAACCACACTAATAAGATCTCAGTATCTTTTTAACTTTATTTTCAACAAAATGGCTATTAGAAATGCAAAAACATAAAATATAATTCTGAATCTCTGTGAACCATTAAGTCATTCAAATAGAGAGCAATTAAAACTGTAAAACCTATCGAGGCAATTTATTGTTCTGAAATTACAGAGAATATGTGAAGAAAATCAGAATGTTGAAAACGTTCTGCAAATAAGAGCAGCATGCTCACTGCTCAAATTTAAAACTCTTCAGAGTTGCAATATTGAGCTTAAACCAATAAACACATCCTCATAAAGTTTGTTTTGCCTACTTAATATATCTACAATATTATTTACTAAGTTGCTTGCATACTTTAGCAATCATTCCATTGATATTAAAGTAATTTTTGAGTGAGATTATCATAGTCTAATTTTTTAGGACCAAGTAACTAAATTGTAGTCAAGATCTAAAAGAACAACTTTTAAAAATCTCTGATAAATCTATAGATTAGCCACTTCCATATTAATTTGTCAACTCTGGCATTTTGAATATAATCCAAGTGAAGAATTTAATTTGCAAAATTTTATTTATTATGTTTTGGAAGCAAGATTTTACAAATTATGTAATAATTATGTGAAACAATAAACAAAGAAAGGAGAAGGAATCTCAACCATTTGTAAAAAAATAGAATAAAATTTAAGTGCTTACACCTCTAGGGTCTATGATTATAACTTCAGTTATTACTCATTTACAGCAAGGTTTATGTACATGTATTAGTAATCCATTTAAGAATACAAAGGGCATTTACTCTAATAGACTTTAGAAAGGAAATGAACCCAAGTTGTTTAAGCTACTTAAATCATCTTTATCAGGTTATGTCCCTAAAGGGAGATAATTTAATTTGAAAAGATCAGAGTATTGACTGCAGCATAGATCCCTAGGTAGTTATCAGCTAAATGAAACAGATTAAAATGAATGCGAACCAATGTGATAACAATGAGTGTGGATATTTATTGTTAAGACTCTTTGTTTTAGGACAGGAGGTTGTTTAGAATAAAATAACATTGAGGAGACTAAATTTCAGTGATTATCATATAGCAATTTCTATCATAAAAATATAAATTTATATATTGTCATGTTTGCTGAATATCTTAAAAATGTAGCTCCTGTTTTAATTAATAATATACATTTCTTCTCTATGTGAATTAAACAGCCTTTTCAAATTTCCTGCTTAGTTAATGAACATGTAATTGTTAATGATTTCAATTTTGGACTCATTAGCCCTAGAATAATCTTGAATAAATTATGTATTTCTGACAAGCATCAATATTTTCATATGCAAAATAGTGTTAATGAAATTGCATATCTCAGAAATAGTGAAAACGCAATGATATAGTATATATAAAATATTAGTAGAGTTATTGGCACAGAGTAAATATTTATGTGGAAAAATGACAGATTTTAGTTTTATTAATATTTTTATTGTGCCTCTCCCATAAAATAAAGTATTCAACCTATAATATCATTCATGAAAGTCCTCCTTATTTTTTCTCATTGATAATTCATATCAAAACAGTATAATTATATAATAGCCCTGCAAAATCTCATTATGCTTACCCTCATGCATCATAAGAATCAGTCCTTCATGCAGAAAATATTCCATTTTCGCTTCTGTTGATGAACTTAGAGTACAGTTCTTGTGTTTGCAGCTCCTTCATCGCACATGTTTGTGTCTTTGAGATCCAAGGTCTGGGAGGAAGAGACATGGTAAAAGCGAGAGAATGTCCACACAGTGAATGAAAGAATTTATGTATCTCTCACTGGATTCAAATTGCACAAGGAAATATCTGAGCCCAAACTTGGTGACTTTGACAACATAAAATAAACTCTAAGATACAAATGAGGATAAAGTAGAGAAAAGTTTGAGCATTACCCTGAGCAAGAATGTTCTTTGAAATGTGGAAAGTAAACTGAATGGGGAGACGATTCTGTTTGCTTATTTGATGGGACGTGAATGGCTGCTTCCCTAAAAATCTGCTTCTGGAGATGTGGATTTTCGCCGTCAGTACCCAGCTGCCTGGGTAAAGAAATGGAGGAAATACGTGGTTTAGTCGCTTAATTAGACAAATGGAAGAACAGAGAGATAAGAGAGAGTAAGATTTGAAAAACATTTTTATAATGACGAACCACTGATTATTTTCCAGATAAAGAGGAAAAAGATACAGATGTGTACGGGGGAGTTTGCTTTTGTTTACAAAGTCCTTTAATTAGGCCAATGACTCAGATGATTGTTCTTAAGGATGAAATACAGTAGAGAATACTAGCATGTATCAGCTATACGTGATACACTTTTAGTTATCTGAAAAGAAAAATATACACATTTATTCATCAAAGTGGTATTTAACTTGACGAATATGTGATTGTGTCAAGGAGATCAGTGATATAAATCATAGATTTGAATGCTTAGTTGTACTGTGCTGGATTGAAAATTAAATATTATTGATTTTTCTTTAATGGGGAAATTTCTTGTCAAAAATTTTAAGAAACTCTATAATTCTGGTAGTGCTCCACTTTAAAATATGATAATTATTAAACATGAATTTTCAGTTATAACAACATATATCATTGTATTTAAAGACTCAGGACATTGAAATATCTGGCTACTTTTCAAAGAAATACTCTTTCTATTTGAAAGTAACGCATAACAAAAGTCAAGAGCATATCTGGAATATTAGTGTAGCTTCCACTAACTCATTGTGATATTGTCCATGTTTAATTTTAAAACTAAATAAAGTATTGTACAATAGTACTTATCAAAAGAGAAAGTAAATATGAATGGGTCTACAATTTGTCAGATTACTCCTTCTATCAAGGGAGAAACATTTGAAACTATAGAAAGAAAATAATAGAATAAAAGATCATGTCTGAACTGCTATAAATAATTATTCAGTCCTAAAAATAATAGTAAGTTCAAGTAACTGCAATTTCCAGTAAAGTGCATATAAGCAAAGCAGCTTTCATGGTCTGCTTTACTAATACAGTATAAGAAGAGCTTCGCTTTAATATAATAAAATGATCAACTAGAATATAATAATATTTTGGTGCTGGAAAATAAATTTATATTTTTATAATTAAAATATTTTGCAGAGATATGAATGAAGAGAGAATAGAAAGTTTCCAGAAACAAGGATATAAATCAAATAGATTTGACAGCAAACTCAATGGAACTTTTTTAGTTTAATATTAATTTACCTTATAATAAGGTTCTTCACAAGGACATAAACATTGTTTTATATAAGTATTATGTTGTTTTCTTATTTGAAAAAGACAAAAAGGACACACCCATTTCTTAACTTATGGATAGGCTGATAATAAATGGAACAATAGAAAATCCTCAATAATTCAAATCATCCCTGCTAATACTGTTAATTGAAATCTTTATTGGTACATTACATATACACATCAGAACTGCACTCCACAATAGGTATTTGGAACAGTATAAGACACAACTTAATTCTCATATTTTTCCATAGCCCTACCTACACTACCCCCACTATATACATACAATTTGTTTCCTTCATTTTTGTTATAATTTCATTATTTTTCCCCCTTCACCCTATTACACTTTGAGTATTTTCTGTCTCACTATATATAACATACACTTCTAGGACTCATTTATATCTGTATTTTCTCATACCAGAGAAAAGATGTGATATTTAACTATCTGTGATCTATTTATTTCACTTATGAGGATATCCACAAGGTATGTCCACTTAAGTATAAATGATTCAAACTCATTATTTTTTATGGCAGAGTAATACTCCATTCTGTAGAAGAACCACAGCTTTTTTATCCAGTCTCCAGTTGATGGAGATTTGGGTTGTTTCCAAGATGAAGCAATCACAAATTGGGCTGCTATAGACATGGGTGCACAAATGTCACTGTGATATGAGCCTTTTAATTCTTTTGTGTATATATCTAGCAGGGCAATGGCCAGGTCAAATGGGATCATCAATCCTAGATTTTTGAGGATTCTCCAAACTGATCTCCACAGGGGTTGTACGAGTCTACAATCCCACCAACAGTGGAGAAGGGTTCCTTCTTCTCCACAGCCTCACCAACATTTGCTTTTGGCTGAATCTGAAATGGCAGCCATTCTATGTGGAGTGAGATGAAATCCTAGTGTTGTTTTCCTCTACATCTCTCAAATGACTAATGGTTTTGAGCATTTCTTCATATGCTTCTTAGCTGCTTTTATTTCTTCCTCTGAAAAATATCTGTTCATTTCAGATGCCCATTACCAATTTTTAATTGAGTCTTTAAATTTGGGTAGGCTGATTTTTTTGAGCTCTTTATATATTCTAGATAGTAACCCTTTGTCTGAGGAACAGCTGGTAAAGATTTTTTCCCACATTGCTGTTTGCCTTTTTGCACTGTTGGTGGTTTCCTTTGCTGTGCAGAAGCTTTTTTAAAGAATGAAGTCCCATTTTTTGATTTATTTAGCCAATTCCTCTGTTATAGGAGTTTTGTTCAAGAAGTCTTTCCCTAAGCCAATGTCATAGAGAGTTGTACCTAACCTGTTTTGCAACAGGTTTACAGTGAGTGTTTTAATATTTAGGTCTCTTATCCACTTTGATTTTAGCTTGGTTCACAGTGAAAGAGCTAGGTGTAATTTTAGTCTTTGGCAGGTTATAGCCCAGTTTTTCCAGAACTCTTTGTTAAAGAGGCCATCTTTCCTCCATTGAGGATTATTGGCTTCTTTGTCAAAGATGAGGTGGCTCAGTGTACGTGGAGTACTTTCTAGATCTTGTAGTCTATTCCATTGATCCTTGGGTCTGTTATTTTGCCAGTACCATGCAGTTTTTATCACAGTAGCTTTATAGTATAGTTTCAGGTTCGGAGTTGTAATATCCCCCACCATGTTCCTATTGCTTAGAATTGCTTTTGCGGTTCTAAGTCTTCTGGGGTTCCAGAAGAAAGTTTGGATATTTTTCTCTAGATCTGAGAAATATGCCCTTGGTATTTCAGTCTGGATTGTGTTGAATCTGTAGAGTAGTTTTGGGCGTATAGCCACTTTGACAATATTGGTTCTTCCTACCCAGGAGCAAGGTATGTCTTTCCCTTTTTTGGTATCATCTTCTATCGCCGTTTTCAGAGTGCTATAGTTTTCAGAGTAGAAGTTTTTTCACCCCCTTTGTTAGATTGATTCCTAGATGTTTTATTTTTTGGGGTGCTATTGTGAAAGGGACTGATTTCCCAATTTCTATCTCAGTGGGTCTACTGTTTGTGCATACGAAGGCTATTGATTTTTGAACGTTGACCTTGTAACCAGCTACACGGCTAAAATTGGCGATTAGGTCCAGCAGTTTTTTAGTTGAGTTTTTAGGATCCTCTAGATGCAGTATCATGTCATCAGGAAATAATGACAATTTAACTTCTTTTCTTATCTTTATCCTTTTACTTTGTTCTCTTGTCTAATTGCTATGGCTAATACTTCCAGAACTATATTGAACAGAAATGATTAGAAAGGACATCCTTGTCTTATTCCTGATCTTAGTGTTTAAAATTTCAATTGTTGAACGTTTTGTATGATGTTGGTTGATGGCTTCTCATAGATAGCTTTTATTAGTTTGAGATACATACCATCTATTCCGATCTTCTGTAGGGTTTTGAACATAAATGCATGTTTATTTGTGTGAAACGCTTTTTCAGCATCATTTGAGATGACCATATGGTTTTTGTCATTGAGCCTGTTAAAGTAGTATATAACATTTATTGATGTACATATGTTGAACCATCCTTGCATACCTGGGGTGAATCCAACTTGGAAAGGGTGTATAATCTTTTTGATAATTCTCTATATTCTGTTTTCCAGTATCTTACTGAGGAATTTTGCATCGATATTCATTAGGGAGATTGGTCTGTACCTCTCTTTTTTGGTTGGGTCTTTCTCTGCTTTTGGAATCTGGGTAATGAGTATGGGAGTACTGCTTCCATTTCAATTTCATTAAAGAGTATAAGAAGTAGAGGCCCTAACTCTTCTTTAAAAGTTTTATAGAATTCAGAAGTAAAATCATCATGTCCAGGATTTTTCTTTGTTGGCATGTTTTTAATTACATTTTCAATTTCACAGATTGTTATTGGGGTATTTAACATTTCTATATCTTCTTTATTCAGCTTTGGCAGTTCATATTTGTCTAGAAATCTATCCATTTCTTCTACATTTTCCATTTTATTAAAGTATAAATTTTCAAAGTAGGTGTTTATTATCTTCTGGACTTCCTGTGGGTCAGTAGTAATTTCTCCGTTTTCATTCCTAATAGCATAGATATGAGCCTTTTCCTTCCTTTGTTTAATGAGCTTGGCTAAAGGTCTATAAATTTTGTTTATCCTTTCAAAGAACCAACTTTTCGGTTCATTGATTTTTTTGAACTGTTCTCTTGGTTTCTATTGCATTAATTTCTGCCCTGATCCTTATAATTTCTTGCCTATTGCGAGATTTTTGTTTGTTTTGCTTCTCTGTTTCCAGTCGCTTGGAGTTCAGCATTAAATTGTTTATTTGAGCTTGCTCAGTTTTCTGGATGTGGGCCTTCACTGCTATGAATTTTCCTCTTAGAACTGCTTTCATTGTGTTCCATAAATTTCTATATGTTTACTTGTAAGAACTGCTCAATTTCTTCTCTTATTTCTTCTGTGACCCATTTATTGGTCACCAGAGTGTTGTTCAGTTTCCATGTCTTTGTTAGGATCCTGGGCTTTCCTTTGATATTCAGCACCAATTTCAGGGCATTATGGTCAAACAGTGTAGAAAGGATAACTTTAATCCCTCTATATTTGCTTAAACTGTTTTATGAATGAGCACATGGTCTATTTTGGAGAATGATCCATGAGCAGTTGAGAAGAATGTAAATTATGATTTGTGGGGTTAGATACTCTATAGGCATCTATAAAGTCCATTTTCTGAAAAGTCTGGTTGAGCTCAAGGATTTCCTTATTGACTTTTTGTCCAGTCGATCTGTCTCTTTGTGGCAGTGGGGTATTGAGGTCCCCCATTATTATTGTGTCGGAGTTTATCTGTTTTTTTGTGTCCATTAATGTTTGTTTTATCCAGTTGGATATATTAGAATTTGGAGCATAGATATTGAAGATTGTGATTTCTGTCTCTTGGATTTTACCCTGTAGTAAAAGATAGTGTCCATCTTTAATTCTCTTTATCAGTTTTGGCTTCAAGTGTATTTTGTCTGCAAATAAAATCACCACTCCTGCTACTCCTGCTTTCTTGCTGTTTCCAGTCTCAAGGAGTATTGTTTTCCATCACTTTGCATTCAGTCCATACGTTTCTTTCTGAATTAGGTGTGTTTCTTTTTGCAGCAGATTGTAGGATCTTGCTTTTTGATCCACCATGCCAGCCTGTATCTCTTAATTGGCGCACTGAGTCCATTGAATTAATGGTTATGACTGATATAGGCAAATTTAGTGCTGCCATGTTTTTGTTTTCTTGGCTGTGTTATTCTATTTTTTCCCTTTTCCCATCAATTTCTTGTTTGGTCCCATGGGTTGACTTGGTTAGGTCTCATGGATTTGTAACTTTCCTCATTTTTCTCCCAGATATTCTTTAGAATGTTTTGGAGCACAGGTTTTGTATTTGTGAACTTTTTCAGGTGTTCTTTGTCATGGATGTATTTTATTTCCCCACAACTTTGAAGGAGAGTTTTTCAGGATACATCAGTGTGGGTTGGATGTTGTTTTCTTTTAGGACTTGAAAGACTTCACTCTAGGCTTTTCTTGTGTTCAGTGTTTGAGTTGAGAAGTCCGCTGTGATCCTGATGGGCAGTGTTTCATGCTCTTTATTTTTGATATCTATTTTTTATTATATGCCTAGGTGTAGATTTTTTTTCATGTCTTGGGCATGTGGAGTTCTGTTTGCTTCATATATTTGTATGTTCTTTTTTTTTTTCCTGTGAACTTTTCTGCAATTATCTCCTTGAATAGTATTTTAATGTCTTTAGCATTGTCTCCTGCTTCCTCAGGGACTCCAATCAATCTTATGTTATTCTTCTTTGAATCATCTAGGAGTTGTTAGATTGACTTTTCATTATTGCTTGCGTTTTTCCATAGATTATGCCTTTCCAGTTCATTGATTGAGATCCTTTCTTCTATGTCTGAAATTTGGTCTTCTGCCATATTTGTTCTATTACACAAACTTTCACTTTCTTTCTAATTTCCTGCACTTCTGCTTGTAGGTGTTTAAAAGGTTCCATTGATTTTGCTATCTTGGATTCTATCAACTCCATGATTTCCTCTTTAGCTTTATTAATCATCATGTTGACAGTGTCCAATATCTCTCCTTTCATCTCAGAGATCAGTTCTGATTTCCATTTTACTAGATCTGCTTGGTTACTATTTCTGAGGACCCTGAAGACTCGCCTTTAAACTTCTCTATTTCCCTTCCCCCTGTGTTACCTTGAGGTGAGGATCTTTGTATCTGAGACTTTGAGTGTTTCCTCATCTCTGAGTTTTTGTCCTTGCTGTTGTTTTTGGCTTTGTACCTTCCTTGTTTTCTGATGATGTTTGTTGTAAGTCTCTTTCCTTGTAATAGTTAGGAACCTTAAAATATCATTGTTTCCTGGGTTGTTCTTTACAGTCTGTATTGGGACCTAAAGAAAAACCCCTAGCTCTGGCACACCGTATGAGACACTCAAACAATATGGTCAGAACACCTTCTCCCGTCTGCTTTAGAGGCAGGAAGGCTCTGGATCCTGAACTGCTACAATGGCACTGCCTGAGGTTCCAATGGGCCCTCTTGCTCACCAATACAGAGTCCCTGGGCTCGGTTGTGCAGTCAGCCTGGAGGCCAGTAGGCTGCTCACACTGTACGGCTTCAATGGAACTGGATAATGTTCCAACAGGCCCACCAAGTTACCAATACAGAATCTCTGGATATTTGTCTACATTTGACGTGGAGAAAGTCAGACTCTGGCATTCGTTGGCTGAGATGGCATGGGTTTCTGCTTCCCCGGCTCTGCCCTCTGTTATATTCAGTTCCATGGCACTAATCGGTAGTAGGCCTAGAGGCCAACAAGCTCCAACTCTGACGGGACTGCCATAGTGCCAAATGTCACCTCTGCTGCAGAGCCCACTGCTGTACTCAGTCCCTGGGAGCTCTTCTTGCATGGGCCGGGAGGCCCGCAAGCTCCAATCCTGGCGCAGATGCAGTGGTGCTGAACCCTGCCTCCAAAGCCGCCTCCGCAGCACCACCTGCTGCTACACTCAGTCCCTGGGAACTCTTCCAGTGTGAGCCTGGTGGCCAGCAATCTCCAACCCCCACACGATGCTTTTTTTTTTTTTTTTAAAGACAGAGTCTGTCTTTGTAGTTCAGGTTGGCCTTGAGCTCAGCCTCAAACTCACATCACAGCAATTTTACTGCCTCTGCCTCCTGAGTGCTGAGATTACAGGCATGATTCACCAGGCCTGACATTGTGATATGCAGTACTGATTGCTGCTGGGTGTGAGTCTCCATGCCTAGGATTGTATATGATTACCGGGACCAACCCCAGGCCCTTGTGCTTGCAAGACTGGTGCTGGAACCACTGAGTTAAATCCCTTGCTAATTTATTAATCTGCTATATTTACTAATCCTGCTATATTTTCTTATTTCCTGCAAACCGAAAGATTAGCTTACACCTACAGATGGTGGCTGGATACCACCAAAAATATTTTCTTCTTAAAAATAGGTAAAAATCAAGAATCCAATATATGAGCTGTTCTAAATATCTCATCATCTACTTCTTTCTGTTCCTCTCAAATTCCCACCCCGACTGCCACTGAAATATCTTGAACATGACTACTGAGTGAACCCAATAGATTGGAAAAATCAGTCATTCTCCAACATTGTATGCAAAACTCATAAATCAGTGATTTCTTTAAGTGGGTTGTTTTCTGAAAAGTAATAGATATGTGTGCTATCTGGTAGGCGAATGAGGAAAGATTTGTGTAAGACTTCGTTTTTCTGGTCTGTCCTGCTGGGGAAAAAAATGAATAGAATGAACTCAGCACAGATTCTAATTTACTTTGTTAAAGTCCTTATTGACTGGTTTGAATTTCTCAGTTTTAATTATTAAGCACCTTTCAGCATGTTTGTTTACATCTTTCTTAATCGATACATATTTATAAAGGTTGAGACTGCTACATAGTAGTAACATAGTTTTCTTTAACTACAGAGAACATCAAGCTTTAAAAAGATAATGGTTTTTATTAGCATATTTGCATATCTGCCAAGTTTTCCACTTGATTCAAACTTTCTCTATTTATGTAACATTTTTACAAAAAATGGTAATTGCTTTGCATGACTTGATTTTTTTTATTTGAGTGGTGAGTTCCACACAATTTAATGCTTTTGACTTTTAAGAGAGAAGTTTCACAGTGAAGCCTAATCCTTATTCCACTAGAACTTTTAGCTGATTATTTATTTTTCTCTAAAGTTATTGATGCTCCAGTTAAGGAGAGAGTGTTTGCAGCTTGCAAAATCAACACTCTCTCATTGTATTTTAGAATGCCATATCATTAAACCTACTTCTTGGAAAATGTAATTGAAAAATATTATGAATTAACTACAGATGTTCTGGAAAAGACTCATAAAATATCCTTCCTTACACCTAGCCAGGCTTTGTGGTTCCTCAGTTTGCAAATAGGAGCAGGTTAAAAATAGAGTTAGTCACTGACATAAGAGCAGCATAAGTTCATACAATTTCTTAAGTTCTTGTTAAAGTAAACTTTGCATCCAGTACCAAAATTTCCTGTGCTAAAATTGTTAAAAGACAGAAAGGTATGTTTCAACTTTTCCCAAGGCCAGAACAATTAAACAATCACAGGAACATAAATAAATCAAGCTCTGTGAGGCCTGGTGAAGGGGTGACTACCTCATCCCTCTAATGCTACTTTCTTGAGTTCTATTCCATTTGGCACTTAGTTCTCTGTCACTTCAGGAGACCTCAGACTCAGCACTTAACTCCATTCAGTCAGTTCAGGAGACTAAGGACACTCCTCCCTCCACTTGCTCTTCTGGTAGCACTTCCCCTTCTTCAGCATATCCTGCTATTTGCTTTCATCTCACCCAGCAAGCTGTTTTAGATGCACTCAAGGACGACACTGGTCCACTATTCCTGAAGCCTCAGGTTCCATGCAAAGGTCTCATTTTTCATCCCCAAAATCCTACTTCTGGGGCCACTGCTTACTGCCATAACCTGTGAAAGCCTGGGACATTGAGCAAGGTAGTTGGAGTGTCTTTGTACTTTCCTACCTCAATTTTGCCTGACCCTGCCCACCTGGAGGCAGACAATTATGTTCATACCTCACTTGATTGGCGCATCCTGAAGGACCTCAGGCAATATGTTGAAAAGAATGACATCTAAACTTCCAATATTATGGGTTTGTGGGACAATGTACTTCAGATTTATTTTCTGATACTGCATTGTATTTTCCACTTTTTGAAAATGTGCCTGTTCCTCACTCAGTATCTCCATTTTGAGGCAGATCTTCATTTCTTAATAGAGAACAGGTTCATAAGAATGCCCAGGAAGATGCTCAGTGAAGAGAAGTTACTATTGACATATTATCTGGTATAGATGACATTTCAGATGTAAATGCACAAGTCCATAGCTCAGCGTTACTCTTTTGCCAATCAGAGGACCTCCTGTGGAAGCGTTGGGCTTATGCCAGCTAATAATGCACCCACACAATCTTTTACTCAGATCCTGGAAGGACCCATAGAATCTTATATGTAGTTTGTATTCAGGTTACAACAAATGGTTAGAAGGCATATTTCTAATTACCAGGCAGCAGATATTCTGATTTTACAGCTAGCCTATGAGAAGGCTAATCAGGATTGAAACAGGCAATAAATTGTTTACTCCTCTAATAACCTTGATATATTAAGGCATGTCGAAGTATTGGGTCTCCTTCATACAATTCAGCTCTGATGGCTGAAGCCATCTCCCAACATTATATAGTTCACAGAATGATTTAAACTATTTTAATTGTGGAAAAATTGGGCATCTCAAGAAATGGCTTTGTAATCTGACCCAAAGCCACCAAGTCAAGCACCTAAAGAAAATGTATTACTATGTGGCCCTTGCACTCACTAGGCTAAAGCCTGGCACTCCAAATAGAATAAGGATGGTACACTGCTGCTGGGAAACAGAATCCAGGTCCCTACAAGAGTTAGAGCCACGGGACTACAGTCCCCCTATAACAGGTGTACCCAATTCAAACGCAAAAACAAGCACAAAATCAGATGACATGTGTGTCCAGAGGGACATTTTTTTCCCTTCTCAAGGTAACATTCTAATCCTTGGAATAGGCCTTCCTGCTTCTCTAAAAGTTTATCTGTTGGGAGATGAGAATCCTTTATCTATTCCCACAGGAGTCTATGGGACCCCGTTGGCCAGAACAATTGGTGTAATATTTGGGGAATTCTCTCTAACTTTGAAAGGTATCACTGTTATTCCAATTATTATTGAGTCTGACTGTAACTCTGACTTGTGGGCTTCTGTAAGCTCCACAGAACTTCAGGTAATTGAACAAGGAGGTTATAACACACTATTGTTGGTCTTACTTAAGCAAAATTAAATAATACTAGCTTTAAAATTTCAAAAGAGGGAAACATTTTCATAAATACATATCCAGCTATGAAAGTTTGTGATTAAATGGTACAGATAAATTTTATGCCCTTGCAGATAATTTTTCAGAATATCTGCTGCAGGCTATGTCCTATTTTTTTATCTTTATTGGTACATTAAATATACACATCATGATGTTTCCCTGTAACAGTGCATGTATGAGGATGTTTTTCACAACATTCTTTGAGGTAGCAGAGATTTGGAGATGCTATATGTTTTATTACCAGAATGAATAAGTAAAATGTCATGGATACATACTATGCAGCAGTTAGAATCCAAAAAGGTACGCACCATAACATAAACTGACTATTAAAAATCATGGTGTTGAAAAATAGAATTAGACTCATAACACAATGCTTAATATTTGTCTGTTAAAAGTTAATTCATTGAGGATATCCTCATAAGTGAAATAAATAGGGCACAGATAGGTACATATTGCATCTTTTCTCTGGTATGAGAAAATAAAGATATAAATGAGTCCTAGAATTGTATGTTATATATTGTGAAATAGAAAATAAAGTGAAATAGGGTGAAGGGGGAAAATAATGAGATTATAACAAAAAAGTAAGGAAACAAATTGTATGTATATGGGGGGGTGGTAGGGTGGGTAGGGATATGGGAAAAAATGAGAATTAGGTTGTGTCTTGTACTGGTACAAATCCCCATTATGGAGTGCAATCATGATGCGTATATGTAGTGTACCAATAAAGATTTTTTTAAAAGTTTAAAAAAATTTTCAAAAGAGGATCCTAAGCCAATATCAAGAAAGGATTTATTTCACCAAAGAGATGTCCAAAAATCACCTTATGTGCAAAATTATTTTAAATGGCAAATTCTTTACATGGGCAAGAGACATAGGCATGGATGCATTCATCATTTACACATGTCTTTGGCCATTGTGTTGGAGAACAAATCCAGCTAAAACATCTCAGGCAGCCATAGTACCCTTCAATAGGTTTTACAGAGCTCCATTCCTTCACCTAATGAAGGGTTTCGTTATCAATCGGGACACATTTGTCCTTATGTAGCTCCCATACCCATAGATTTATTAGAAGAATGGAAAGTGCTAGTGACTATTTTGCTCCCTGAAGCTTGTCCAGTTCAGTGATGGGATATAAACCAGGGAGAGGGTCAGGCAAGAAACTTCAGGGCAGAACATACCTATAGAACAGCAACAAAAATAATTGCTTTGTAACTGAGTGCAGTCCAAATGCTTATTTGGGTCTAGTGAAGAAGTTTTTTCTGCTTAAGGAGCTTTGGCTTTAGAGTGGAAATCAAATGACCCCAATTTGGGTATATCAGTGGCCTCTACCACAGGAAAAACTAATCATTTCAGAACAACTTATATCTGAATTTAAGAAAGGGCAGTTAGAACCATATGTGTGCCACCAGAATGCACATGTTTCTTGTCCCTAAAAGGTCCAGCAAGTGGTTTTTGCTTCAGGACTTATAAGCAATTAATGTGAGCCTCATTCCAATGGGTACACTACAACTTAGTTTACCAAACTGACAGTTCCCCAGAAGTGGCCCCTTATAGATGTAAATGACTGCTTCTTTAATATCGCTTTGTGGCTGATGAACTGAATTCAATTTACCTTTTATTAGATTAGGCCTAAAACAGGAATAGCAGCTTTTTTTTATCATGGAGTTTGTATGAAATATTGCAGGGAGACACTGATACTAATTCTCTTGGATATTTAACTTCATATGCACAATAAGTTACAATTAATAAGAACAAAGTATACATAATCATCAGGTTTTTCATGTAAATTCTAACTACCCTTTTTTTGTTTTGTTTTGTTTTTTTTTGTGCTCAACACCTAGCATTCACCTACAGGATTAACAGAACAATGCTATGAGAAAGGAGTCATTTCTATGAAATAGCTCTTCTGAATCTAACAAGTCAGTAAAATCTCTACCATTATACCAAGTTCAAATATCAAACATAGTTTTCTTGGTATTAGTTGTACCTGACAACTATTTGATTCAATTCTTCATCTCATCACTATCCCAACTGATAAGGTTCAAATGTAGACATTACTATAAACTGCTTTGGAAGGGCAGGGAGCCTTTGAGATTTCACTGGACAGACAGATAATCACTTCTCTAATGATCCTTATATCAGTATTTTTTCACAAAATGAAATTATAATTCTCAAGGTTACTCAATGTCAGACATAGAAAGATACTTCCATTTGTTTCACTGATGGCTCCTCTAAGGACTAAACAGCAATTTAGAGTGCTTCCTTCAGCTGTGAGTTACCTACACCTGGTCCCTCTGCTCTGAGGTCAGAGTTGCTAGCTATTTTATTTGTGATTGAAAACTTCATTTCCCAATCTCTTAATATTTTAAGTGATTCCTCTTCTGTAGTTTGTTTGACTCAAACACTAGAAGAAAATATGGAGCTCAGGGCCAGCCTGAACTACAAAGCGAGACCCTGTCAAAAAAAAAAAAAAAAAAGATATTATGCACAGTTACATATTACCAATGAGAAATGTGATTATAATGCATACCTAAAATGTACCAATAAACTCAATTTATTTAGTTTTTTGAAAAGTATATTCTATCTTGCTCCAAAAAGGATGCCTACAAAAAAGAAATCAACCAATAACAAATGTTGGCAAAAATGTGGGGAAAAGGAATCCTTCTTTATTATTGGTAGGATTATAAACTGATACAAGCACTACAGAAACCACTGTCTAGATTTAAAAACAAACAAACAAAAAAACCGAAAACCAGAAATTCCACTTGACCCACATATTCTCCATATAGGGATCTTCCCAAAAGAGTTAATTGTATCAAGCCACAATGACACATGAATTCCTACGTTTATAGCAATGCAATGTATAATCACTAATGTTAGGAAAAGCCTATATTCCTCTCAAGAGTTTAATAGTTTAAGAAAAATGCAGAGTTTATATACAATGAAGTACTACTGTGCTATAAAGGAAGGTAAACTTGAGTCATTTTTAGGGCAATGGATGTACGTTGATACCAGAAAGCTAAGCGAAATATATCAGAAATACAAAGTTAAATACCTCATTTCTTCTCTTCTCAAAGGGTAAATAAGAAGTCAAATTGAGAATGGATATTGAAAAGTGGGAAAAGTAGGAAGAACATGTTCAAGGGAGAAAAGGAACAAGGGATGGGTAGAGGAAAGGGGAAGAAGAAAAGGAAAGGGAAAGAGAAAGGGAGGAAAATGTGAACAAGGCTTCTACAAATGGGGAAGGGGAGAAGAACTGAAGGAAAGGAATGGGAAAAATAAAAATTAAGATATATTATGTATAAGTACAAATTCCTTGTGGTGAATTTCATCATTATGTATGGCAACTATAAATGAATGAAATAAATTTTTAAAATAAATTAATGTATTAAATGTAGCAGTTGTGCATAGTTAAGCTTTTAACAAATCTTTAATGTGGATTGAGAGTATGTGTAAATAACCAAATAAAAACTCCAAGACCCAGATATTTTAGCTGAGGACATAGCATCATATACTCAAAGATATTTAAGCATTCCTACCTAAGTACAATTATGGCTTTTTTGCTTGTTCATATGAATATTCTTAGGTAATACCACTCAAATAAACTAAAATGTTTTCATCAATACAAATAATTTCCCCATCATCTTATCAGTTACTTCCTTCTTTCTATAGGAAACCTTGTGCATACCAACATCAATGTAAATTAATTCTCAAAGATACACTAAGTTTCTTTATTTCTCTATTAAAAAATTAGGATTTCTTCTTTATTTCTATTTGAACTATAAAACTTGTAGACATTCCTCTACAATTGTTTTTGTTAACATAACCATTATTTTCTTCAACGTATGCTTACAAGTATAAATGAAAGGTTTAGGTATGTGTTAAAATATATAAGATATTGTAAATGAGTTTTCAAAGTGATTCCTTCACTCATATTTCAACCAGAAATATGCAAAAGCTACTTTTCTTAAATGTTTTATTCATCATTTGAAATTTTCAGTCATTTAAGTTTTATATATTTTTTATTTTGATGCAAAAGTATTGCATATTTTACTTTGGATTTCCTTGATAACTAATAACAGTAAGCATATTTTCAAGTTCTTTGGTCTCTAGAATATCCCATATAGTGAAATGTGTTTTACCAGTTTGGTCTATTTACTGATGACTTACTAAAATCTGTTCAAATACAAAGTGTTAAAAAGTTACCTTGTACATGTACATACATATAGTTTAACTTCAACATTAACTATATTTGATCTATCACATGTCAATAAATCAAATCATCAGCTTGTCCATTTTGCAAGTTCTCTTGTAAAGGCAGTGCTTAGAAAATAGTAGACATCACTACCAAACCCATAATGTATATTATTAGCTAAGTTTGTGCTTTATAATTAATTATCTGACATCAACACTGAATATCTGGGTTTGTGAGTAAATGTTTTTGCTGGTTTTCAAATAATGTCATTTCCTGCTGATAAATATTTTTTAGTTCCTCCCTCCTATTCAATTAAGTTTCTTGCAAACTAGTCAGAAAAGCCACTCTGTTAGCTATTATTCATTGTGAATTTTGGTCAGTGTGTTTGTGTTTTAAAAATCTGTGACTCACTTTATATAACTTCCAACAGATTATTTTCCACGTGCCTATCTGAACATCTAATACTTGTAGTAGTTTTTATTTTAAACTTTCCTCTGTTCATCTCTTTAATAATATCTTTGTAGGGAGAAAAGTCCTTGTACCATATATAAATTATGAATATTTACTACTTTATATGCTATGACTCCTGAGGTAAAAGTAATATTCTTTTATATGACCTAAGTAAAACTGAAATACTCAAAAGTCATAATGTTAGCTTATATATATATTTTCGTGTTTCTAACTTGCATGAATCAGAAATATTGACAAGAATATCTCTTTATGTTTATGTCTGTGAACTCTTATCCAAAGATATATGCTAAATAGAAATTTGAATTTTAAAATATAAATAGTATACAATTATTTGTATAATCAATAAAATATTTCTCTCTTATATATATAGGTGTTAATGTGTGATTTTATATATTTAATAGACTATCAGGAGGCAAATAATATAGTGAATAATAGCCAAGACTTTATGGTAAAGCTTCAGTTCCAGATTTCCATTTCCACCTGTTTCCACTAAATCTGGAAAAGTTAGTTACTTTGCCTTTGTATTTATTTAAATATGTGCAAAATGGGGTAATATATCAGCAAAAACCTCAAGTGAATACACAGAAAACACATAGGACATCTGAAAAAAGTATGTTTTCTCATGCCTTCTCTTCCCTATCAATATTTGAGCATAAATAACAATGCATTTAGATTCTTTCCAGAAAAGATTGATTTTGCCCATTGTAAACATCAATAAAAGAAAAACTAAATTTTTCACTCTTATAGAAGACTCCCCTCACTAATTATTCTTTTCAAACTCATCTCTTGTGTCTAGCAGTCTTTCAAGTATTGCATTTAGCGGTACTCCACTGTTTGAGTACACCACAAGATTGGGGAGTTATTTTTTCTTTTTGTTAGTAATTTTTATTTGTTTTATATAAATCACCCTACTAGTGTACACAAAGACTCTTAAAAACCATTAGTTAAATAACTTATTCTTTAAGTAATATTTTCATTTCTATTAAGTAACTAACAGTGAGTTTCTGAGTTGTAACTATGTTTTGATGGGTATTATATGAAATTGGAGAACACTCTCTTGTGGTTGTGCCCATTCAAATTGCAATTCAAAATGTTTTAGAGAAGCAGTTGATCCACTTAGTAACCAATATTATTGTTTTACATTTGTCCGTTCTTTTTTTTTTTTTTTTTTTTTTTTTTTTTTTTTTTTTTTTTTTTTGACAGGGTTTCGCTTTTGTAGTTCAGGCTGGGCTTGAACCCAGCTAAATCTCAAACTCACAGAAATTCTCTTGCCTTGGCCTCTCGAGTGCTAGGATTTTACATGAGAACCACCATACCTGGCATTATGGTATGTGCTACTGACTGCTGATGAACGTGAGTCACCAGCCCCAGCATTGTAGTATGCTACCAGGAATTGAACTCAGTACCTTGCACTTGCAAGGCAGACTCCAGAACCTCTCAGCTAAATCCCTGGCCCAAGTTGTTTATCTTATGAAGTATTACAGAGTAAAATTGCTAATATATGTCTGCCTTTTTCATGATCATAGAAAACTGAACATTGCTTTTGCATCAAGATTAATAATATAAAAACTAAACGTCCAAAACACAACAATTATTTCATATTTAACATTCAATTATTTTTATATTTTATTTTATTTTATTATTTTATTTTGAGACAGGGTCTCACTTTGTAATTCAGGCTGGCCCTGAGCTCAGCCTCAAACTCACATCACAGCAATCCTCCTGCCTCTGCCTCCGGAGTGCTGGGATTACAGGTATGAGCCACCATGCCTGGCACTGTGGTACTGATTGCTGTTGGGTGTTAGTCTCCACGCCCAATATTGCATATGGTTACTGGGGAATCAAACTCAAGTCCTTGCATTTGCAAGACAGGCACCAGAACCAATGAGCTAAATCCCTGGCTCATATTCAATTATTTTTAAAGCAAAGGTCATGTGCATATTTCCTTTCAATTTTCCAGATTGACTCTATCGGGGTTTATGTTCATGTTCTACATCTAAGGTCTATAAATGATTATCACAAATTTCTTTTTACCTTTGTCATGACAGAATAATGTGAGTCATTCTTGGAATTCTTAAAAGCACCTTAATTTCTTTTAAAATGGTGTATTAATTGAAGTCTTAAAACTTTTGTAGTGTACTAAACTATATTCTTCCAGTTATAGGACAATTCAAGGCTGATTTTTACTCTGACAGTGTTAGACTCACAGTCACTGAATATATGGAACATTATTTTTAAATTAAGTCCTAAACACTCCATAGTATTACAATTTTTTTCATACTAAACAATTCTTTCTTTAGTTTATTTTATGTTATCATATTACACACAGTTAAAAAATATACTGACACTTTCCATGTTATTCTAGAAAGTTTATTAGTCAGAACGCAATTTCATTTTGTCTCAGGCTCATTCAGTTGACATTTTACGATTTTTTCATAGTTACACACTGAAGTTAGTATTCTCCAGTCTCAACAGTTCTTTACTGTTATTCTCCACTTTTCTAAAGTTATTTTTATTGACCTTTCAGCCTCTACTTGCTGCTTTTCTTTTATTGAATGTTATATGTTGCAATATTTGTTTTACTTTTGTGGCAGTACCACAATTCATAGAGGTATTTATTTTATAAACAATTCATAGAAGATTAGGTTCTCTGTTTTATTTATTTATTTATTTATTTATTTATTTTAAATTGAGGATTAAACTCAGGATCCTGTCAGGCCCTGCGATTTATATCCTTTTTTTTTTTTCTACATTTGAGTCTTTATTGGTACATTGTATATGCACATCATGATTACACACAACATTTAGAATATGTACACAGTATACAACATGACTTAATTCTCATTTTTCCCATACTACTTCCCACCTTACAACTCCTCTTCTCCTTGTATATATGAGCTTTTTTGCCTTCTTTAACAAAACATATTTTCTTTCCCCTCATTACTAACCCTGTCCCCTTCTCCCTTTGAATATTTTATACTGTACAGAATATCCAACAAAGAAATTTACATTTTTATGATTTTGGTATGACTAATACACTATCTATGTCCGGAAAGTAGTGTTTTTCCATTTGTAAAGCAAGGAAGCAGCTGCAGGATACACACTACATTTTATTGTGGATATCTCATTGTACTTTTCAAAGTTTCTGTTTAAATTTAAAAGTGTTTAAACACAGTGACTTACCTTACTTAAAATAGCTCATAACTAAGATATATTAGATATATGAATCATGGCAATATATGACATGTGCTCAGAGAAGAAGACTGGAATGTTATGATGAGGTGAAAAAATAGACATTCGCACAATTCTCTCAAGAACTTATTGTGATTACAAATAGAAAACTACCACACACTGGTAAATAACATAATTTATCATTAATTAATTTTATTTCAATTGAAGGAGACTGCCTATTAAACTTATGATTTCTATTATTTTTCTACATATAAGTAAAGTAAAATTTCCTTATCTGAAAGATATATAAACATCCACATATAGTGACATAGAAAAACAGAAAAACATTGGAATTACAATGTTAATCAATCTGAGTTTAATCAATCTGAGTAACAGGATCATAATGATAATCTGAATATGTTCTTTATTACAATCCAAAACTTAAAATTACTGAAATAAATAACATAGAATATGTAGTTTAAGATAATAATTAAAAATTGAAACTTGCTTTCTTATTTCTGAGGATTATAATAAAGTATCCTAGATTAAGTTGCATTAAATTACTCAAATTTGCTTTGCAAGTTCCTAATCATTTAAATTTAAAATTACAATCTTCAAGATAATTTTCAGACTTAAATAATTTGAGCACTACACTTCTTGTATTAATACTATCTTTTGAAGACATAAACCACTTAAATTCATTAATAGAACAGCTGATTACTATGGTATAGTGCTTTGATTGATACCTGTAAATTATTGAATTTCCAAGTCCAAATAAAATAAATTGTTCTCAGAGAAGTGTATCTAAGCATTCATATGATTTTTGAAAAAGATTTTGTTCTTTACAATTTTTCATTCATTATAATTCAATGTTTATGAAACAAACTAGGAAATATATTAGACAAATTATAATGGGATAATTCTAGTCAGTTCCTTAAGTAATCAACAATGAAAGAAACAACTGGATTATTGATATCATAAAAGTAATGATAGTGACAAGCTTGGATTGATACATAGAACCAATGGTGTTCAAAATTATACTTACTTTTGGCAGAGTAATACAACTATTTTTGAGTTTTTCAAATTCAGAAATTTATTACTTTCCCTTTCTTTAGTTTAACATAA
>PVIR01016826.1:8681-36052 GCA_004026965.1 Petromus typicus
CCGGTAACCACATAACAATACTGGGTGTGGAGACCCACACCCAGCAGCAACCAGTACCACATACCACAGTGCCAGGCGTGGTGGCTCACGCCTGTAATCCCAGCACTCGGGAGGCAGAGGCAGGAGGATTGTGATGTGAGTTGGAGGCTGAGCTCAGGGCCAGCCTGAACCACAAAGCAAGACCCTGTCTCCAAAAACCAAAAAAAAAAAAAAAAGCCATGAGAAAAAAAAAATCCCAAACCAACTTTGCCCTCCCTTGAATAACTTGACAATTCTAAGATGGAAATACATAAGGTACTTCTTTTTACAATACCGTAAGTAAGACACAAGCAGAAATGTTTGAATAAGGTGCTCATTCATCAAATGTGCCATATCAAATGCATCATCTTAATTAAAAATATAGAGTTCTAGAAATTAAAAATTGAGTAAAAAGGGGACACAAAGAAAAGTCATATCTTATACATATACTGAAACGTCAAAGACTTTCAAATTACCTGAAGTAATATTCTTACATGACTATGCTTTATGGTTTAATGTGCTTAAACACACATTTACATACACAAATAAACATGAACACACTACTGTTATCTTTGAAACTTAGCCTCAAGTACAGAAGCCTGTCGAGAGAGAAAAAAAAAAATTCCCTAAAACACTCCCACACCCGGTCACGGAAAGCAGAGCTGGTAAGCAGATGTTCTTTGTGGTCAAGATGTTATGACGGCCACTTTATCCTAGCAAGCTTTGAAAAGCATTTCTCACATAAACCTTCCAGAAAGCTGTAACATATTATGGATGACAAAGAACTCATAGTCTATCTTTTAAAATAATTTGTGGGTAAGAGGAAGAAAGGGAAAAAATGCTGGCTTCCTGAAACTTCTACTGAAGCGTAGGCTTTTTTGCTCCAGTTACCTTAAAACACTGGGTTATCTCTAGTCCAGTGATAAAAATCAGCTTGTCCACATCTGGGAACCATTCTTGCAAAGCTTCCTTCAAACTGTTTTAATTATTTGGTAATACAGTTAACGTGACTGAAAAAAGCTCTATGCAATCCAGTGACAACTACTTTCATTATGTCCATAATTGTATCCACACCATCACTGTCTTATAGCTTCACATTGCAAATATCCCAGCAGTCAAAATTATTACTTTTATGTTGCTACTAAAAGGTTTTAAAATTGACTTCTTGGTTTTATAATATTATTAACTAGACATGACAGAAGATTTGCAAGTAGATGATTTTAACCCTATTTTTATTTACCCAAATTCCAGTAAGTCATTAAAAATGGATGTCAGAGTCTTTTTATTCAATGATTAGCAGAAAGATATATATTGGCTCAGCTGTCTAGGTCATCTGTTTACAGCTCTAAAACTGTATTAGTACAGGAGTTATTCTTTGTAACAGACATGATCTAATTGAATATTATTAGAACTGTATTCTAGTTAAATAAAAAGTACTTTCTGCTTTTGGAAAAAGCAACAGCTATTTGAAACAAGCTTTATTTCCTCATCTTTAACACTGGAATCCTATTTTTAATCTCACTGAAGTGATTATGTACTTAGAAAACATAAAGCCACATAAAACAATTCATGAGATAAATGAAAAACATTTTTATTTGAAAAAGATCCCCAAGAGGCTAACTTCTAAATAATAATAAAAATGCCTCTAGTCAAACCAACTGGTGTAAGCATTCTGTTGGATATTCAAAGGTAAAAGGCCACAATGTCCTTGAATCTTTAACACTTTCAGAAAAACATTTTGCACTAGACCATCTCAGAGTGAAAACCCAGCAGAAGACTGTCCTGGGCTGCACGGCTAGGTCATGTTCATCTTCATAACCCCATATGTACTGTGTACTCGGCCTCATACTTAATGAAAATGTAACATTCCTACCGACTGAACAGATGCTAGATGACTGGTTAGAATTTAAAGAAATCGGAACCTGTTCTTCCTTTCCCTCTTCATTCACTGCCATCACCACTTATCTCACCATCATTATAAGCATACACTTTCTTTCTTCTCTCTCTCTCATCCTGCATTGACCACGTTAGAATCTAGGATGGATAAGATACTGCCATAGATATCATAAATGGGGAAAGGTAACAGAGATCATGGGTACTAAATCTCAAGAAGGGATTTATCACTGACATATGGGGAGGCTGAAGGTGTCAACTCCTTTTCAAATCACAGTAAAGAAATGTGATATACAATGTTCACTTGAGTTATTTCAGGTCTATAACAAATATATAATAAGCAGGTGCCAACTCCACAGTCCCAGAGCTGTTCTAGACTTTTGTGATGAAATGTAGACTTACTATTGAGACTAGAACTTTCCATACATCCAAAGAACCAGTTACACGGGAAGAAAAACAAACAAAACTCTAGCATCCTTATTATTTTTATACTAGGTTTATAAGTAAGAAACATTAGGTTCATTAAAAGAGCAAACTAGGCATTATAATTGAGAGACACACGAGAGTACTCCAATTAATTAAGAACAACAAATTTGATATTAGCAGTTTTTGAAACATTAACGACCATCGATCCTGTGATGATGCAACTAGTGAATTCTGGCATCTGTCATTGGACAACTTGTGCATTTTGTTATAGAAAATTCCACTAGGGCTCAATATATAGTCTAAAGAGAGGCTGTATTTTTCACCTTGCTAGCACGCAGGTCCATAATTTGTTAAGACCAAAACACATCTGGGAAATGCATGTCTTTCCTATTTACTAAGCTTATAGCATTTTATTCCTAATCATTTTTAGGGCCCTTATAACTAAGCCAGGGATTTTGTGTTCCATTGTGTGTGTGTGTGTGTGTGTGTGTGTGTGTGTACATGTTCCATTTTTTTGTGATGAAACATAAACTTACTATTAATGACAGCCACTTTAATTCAAAAGATTGAGTGAGAGGTACCTAAAATATTTATAATAGGCTAAACTTGAGGAATTAAAAAAGTACAAAATAAAAACTTGAAAGTATAGACAAAATTTAAACTCTGAATGGATACATTGCTTCCTCAAAACACTCAGTTGTTCTGAAACTCAAAGAAGCATTCAGGAGAATTCTGTGCTTGTTCTTTTGTACCTTCCACAGAAGCCCCCTGATCACAGCCCTTCGCCTACAGATATACTAGCAGCAAGTGACTGTATGAGAATTGTTCCCTACATCTCAGCTTTCTCTCATTTCCTTACAGCTCAAAGCTTTTTCTTCTCTTAAGCCAGCATTTTCTTGTCATGAAAAATAGACTATAGTAAAACTAATTATATAAAGTGAGATTAAAAACTTAAATCTCAATTATGGAATAATTAATTATAAGAACCATTAGGTAGAAAGATCGTACTTGAAGCCATGCCTCATCAATAAAAATTCTCTTTACAATTTATTTTCAGGTATACTTGTGATCTTTAAAATCCTCTTTAATCTTTTATAGCAAGAGTCTGTGAATAATTTACTCACTTAGACAACAATGACTTGTGGATTGCAGATTAGGCACCAGGTATTGATCTAGGCTCTGAAGTTATAGAACTGAGTAAGAGAGATATATTCTGCTCTTGTGATATATTCATGCTCTCCTATATGTTAGTGAAGAAGGATGACATTAAACAATTAAGTTCAGGTAGAGGCAGGGCTGGAAGGACAAATAAGATGGCATAGGGGTGGGCACAGCAGTCACGGCGTTGTGCAGTATTTGAACAGCAATGGAAGGCCTGGTTCGTGACACGTGGACAGAAGTGTCAGAAAGGAAAAGAAAAAAAGAATTCACCTTGACCTTAGCTCTAGCCACATTTTACACTTCAGCTTGTCCATCAACAAAGCTGATATTTTGATGCCTGTTGAATCACAGAACATTGGTTCTCAAGCTGGTGTGACTTTGCTACTAGAGATACTGGGAAACGCATGGAGATAATTTTGATTATCACACCTGCAAGAAAGTTGCTTTCACACCCAATGGGCAAAATCCAGAGTCAGTGTTTAGTACTCTACAGTGCACAGGGCCAGGATGCCCCAGGTCCCAAATGACCTGATCCGAAGGCTCAGTAGAACAAAATACGAAGGCAGAACTGGCCTTTCCGAAGCCCCAGTACCTTAGAGAAAACAAACAACAGAAAGTGACTGACCGAACTCCTGGACAGGGCGCTGGTGATCTATTATAACACACCTCAGTGATCCCTGAAAGCAAAATATAATCACTAACATCTCATCACTTCAGTTTAAAAAAAACTGTTTATGTATAAGAGCTATACAACCAATGTCTGAAATATTCGGTATCTAAAATTCACACTAATGTCAACAATATTCAGATCAAATAACTGACTTCTAACGCCGTGCTCCAACTTGAGTGTTGTGTTCCTACTTGAATAAAAGATTTCAGACAGTAAGTATTTTAGAGGAAAAGTGAATTGAAAGGAAAACATTAGAAAACTACTTCACAGTCAAGAGTTTAGCTTCATAAACAAACATTTAGCCATCTGCAGCTGAGAGGTGAGAGGTAAGGAAAAGAGCTGGCTGATTTAATTTGACAGCTAAGATATTTTTAGTGTCATTGGAAAATCTTATTGGTATGAAGAGCTCTATAATTTTAGTGCATGAATATATTTTCTAAAATTATTTTAAGATGCCATCTGCTCTAGCATCTCTTCCAATACAAGTGCAATCACATGTTTAAGAGCAAAAGAAGGAAAAAAAGGCATTCCTTTTTGTTTCTTGCTTAAGGGAAGTATAGAGATAGTTTATATGTCAACTGTGGATATCTATTATAAATCATCTCTAAGATAAAAACACTATTTCTTACTCTGTTACTGGAAAAAGAGCAAAGCCTGCTGACCACAGATGCCATGAAAACAAGCGGGAGGGAAAGGAAGCCGATACTGTGGGAAACATCTCCCATGCTGATGAGTAAGGCAGAGCTGGAGGAACTAAGGCCATGGGCTCTGGAGCCATGGTTGAGTCCTTTCCCACAACTCACCTGAGGAATTACAAAGGGCAGGTTTCTTAGTCTCTGTAAATCAGTGATAACAGTCACCAAAGGTACCCCAGGACTGTCATGAAGATCAAATGAGACAATGTGTAGAAATTCTTCTACTTCATCAGACACTCCATGAGGATTTGGTCATGAGAGAGAGCTGTCACAGGCTGTGATGAGCCGCATGTGGACTGGGACTGTCCTGTGCTGATGTTTCTACACACAAGTCCAAATTCAGCAGTGTGGTGAATCGTGCTGGACAGATGCGTCTCTGTCCAGGAGGCCCTGAACACCGCAGCTGTACGCACAGCACACCACCTGTGCACCTATGTGCTGGGCACAGTGTGAACCCGCAGCCGCTGCTCCACGTCTCTGCTCCCCAGCTGAGCATCCCTCTGTCTGCCCCTGGCCTAAGTAACAGAGTAAGTACAGTACCCAGTAAGCTGGGTAACAGATCAATGTGCACAGACCACTGAGGGCTAGAAGAGGGGAAAAGGAGAGAGGAGCAAAGAAAGGAGGTACAGCAAAAGCTGTGACTTGGGCACGTTACTGTTGGTGTTGCCAACTGAGTAATGTGAGATGTGGGCGAATAGCTAACACTGCACCAGTTTGTTCTGCAGTCCTTTAACTTCTGATTCTATGAAATAATCAAACGGCAAGTTTGAAGGAGATAAAGGGGTTTGGAGGAAGCTAAATTCAAGATGTACTATTTTTTATCTAATTTCTGGCTGTTTCAATCACACTCCAGGCACCTTCTCATATGAATTATTTCTGAAATATTAGGGTGCATTTCACAAGGTCAAGGCCTTCATGAAGACAACAGAGATCCCTACAAATCTGACAGGCGAAGCGTCTCACTGCTCTTTGGAGGGAACATCAGAGGGGCCACAGTCTTCAACCGTGGCCAAAGGCACAGAAAATCATACCATTTTCCAAATAAAGGTCAAAATAAGGTGTCTTGAATTTGAGCAGTGTTCACTTAGGACTTGGGATTGGGTTAGTTTCCAAAGGATTAAATCTGAGACTTTTTAAAAGGGGCTTGACTTTTTAATACATTACAAGAGCTGACAGACTTACCAAAATGGGAAACAAATCGGTTCTTTTGGTAAAAGTAACATAAAACCATCAAAAAAGAGTGTTGCTAAGAATAATATTGACATTTTTATACTTCAGGATATCCACTTCTGATTTTTATATATTAGCTAGAAAACATCAATGGTTAAAGTAGCTGATCCATTTAATTGGCCATAGTGCATTAGCTTGAGAACTGAAAGCAAATGAAATTTCAAGATCTTTGCCAAGACTAGGGAACTGAAATTGCCCAACCTCTAAGCTCTGTATACTTCTCTTTCAACACTTTGAAAGTGTAGTCTGTCAGTTTTAAAGGAGACAAGGTGCTGATTATCCTCACTGGCTAGCCAAGACATGCAGCTAAATTTTCTGGCACTAGAGTCTAAGCCTAGCTTTTCTTACCGTGAAGCATGCTCCTGAGGCAGAGAGCAAGGAGAGGTGGAACACTAGAAATGCATTTTTATTTCCTCTTACTCTGTGACTACTTGATTCAATTTATGAATGTCTAATCCTTGTTGAAGCTTAAAGTCGAGGTTTAAAGCTTATTTATGAAAGTTTTCATGAAAGAAGCCTGAAAAATCAGCTAACAAACAGCAGGTGCCTTATAAATTTGTCTAGACCTAGGTGATGAGGTACTGAAAAATTTTTTAACTTTTCCATGGACTTCTTGTAGAAGTAACAAAAGGAGTTAGTGCAATGCTTTTCTATGTGTATAAAGTAATAATAAATATTGAGAAGACTACAGGTATTGAAAGAGCTAATATGGTCAGGGTGACTTTCTGAGTGATTTTGAAGGCTGCTGTAAATATTTTTTAAAACTTTTGTTATCACTGGGATGGTAGCAGTTTCTTGATGCTGTTTTAGTTAAGAGATTTCTAGTATCACTTGCTGATGAAAGGAAATGACTGAGAGTTTCCCGGGGAGGGAAGACACAAAGGCTCGGGTTGGATGAAACTGGAGGATTTTTCCACTCCTCTCTCTCCTCGTTTGCATCTACCACTCAGTAGTTCTTACCGGGTAACCCAACTTAAAGGAAGTTGAAAGCTGAGGACTCACCATATTCACATGCACGATGAGGGGACAGTCTTGCAGTGTTACTCACATTTGCCTTCCTGTTATTTAAAATAATTCCATTGCACCTTGACCCCTTGTCCACCACATGTTCAAGAAGCAGAACAAAATCCTTATGTTCTCCTCAGAACAACCAAAACTGAGACTCAACACATGGAAAAAATACCTGAGGAGCAACAGGGAAAAAGAATCTCTTTACCGTTTCCAGCTCTAAGTATGCATACACGATGTCCTTTTCTGACCGCTTATAAGAGCAATTTATGTGCTCCTGATTGCTATAACACATTGAGTTCTTAAGAAAAAACAAGTAGTTTGGCTTCTTGTTAGTGTTCCATTTTTTATAGATTATTATATTGTCTTCAAGCTGAGTTGAGCCTGAAATTAATAAAATTAATCCCTTGCTCAGCTATATTCATCTACTTTCCATTCTCATTCATTTTTCCACTCTGCCCCTAAAGGCAGACTTGGAAAGGAAGAAAACCTGTGTTCAGTGGCCTCACATTCACTGGTAGTTCCCAGACTTCTGTTCTAGAAGTCAGTATTAGCTGAATGTGAAAACAACTTGAGAAGTCACTAGAGACCCTTCACAGCAGAACAGCTTGTGTTCCACAAATAGCACTTACATTTTCTGTTGAAAATGTTATAAAAATGTACCTAGGACATCAGACAGACAAATGATCAGAGAAAAACTGACCGCAAAGGTTTGAATCAAGACAGGAAATCTCACACTGAGATACAAATGGGAAAAAGGAAATTTGGTATCCAATTTGGGCCAATCAATAATAAAAGAACATATGCCAAATGAAACAAGATTCCAAAATCTCCCTCTGTTTTTAGTTAAATAGTATAGATACATGCTTAAACTAGAAAACTGGTCACATTTTTCACACCTGAAGAAAACTTAAACCTGTCCGAAGCTGGATTCGACTCTATTTTGAAGATCTGTTAAGATGTTTCTTACTAAAAGTGCATTGGCATCCTACATATGCAGAGTAGAAAGGACCCAGGATGCCGTCTTTCACTCAGTTAGATGGAATGTGTCTCCTGGAGGTCTTTGGGCCCACGTAGCCCACACAAGGGATATATTTGGCCCACTCAACTGTTCTAAAACTCAGGAAATTCCACCAAGACATCTCCATTTTTGTCTTCTTTTGAAAACTAGGAGACACAAAGAAACTTGCATTATAATCCCAAGTAATCACAAGGCCCAGAGCCATAGAGCTACCTTGCTCACTGTGCAGTCTCCACCACTCCCACCAAGCAGGACCCAGGTGCCTCTCCTGGCATCTGAGGACCTTCCTAGCTTCTGTGGGTGGGGTCTTTGCCCCTGAGGTACAAGTCCATGTGGCTTCTGCTGTAAACTCAGGTTTAGACTCTCCTGAGGTTGCAGGGCGTGAGCATCCCCTACAAGATGTGGGCAAAGTGACTGTAACAACGGGCAAAACTTCCCTTAGATTGAAAAGAACAAAATTCCAAGTCATTGTTCTTGTACATTACATCTTAATTCTCAGCATATTATGCTGGTACTTGATTGTGATTTGAAGTAGTCAAAGAGAACTCACAGAAAGCCCTAATTTTGTTTTCATGAGTAAATCTTTATAAATTGTCTGTATTGGCATACCACAAGAATGTATAAACATGCCATGGCATTGATGTCATTCTGTGACCATTTTCATACCCAGAACAATCAAAAATAAATTCTTGTTTTTATAGCACTAATTGTGATAATCTAATTTACAGCCCTGTAGATTGACATAGAAAAAACATCAATGTGTTTTAAACTGGACTTATGGGTGTGAATGAACGTGCCTATAGAACATGTGGTAATGTTGCGTTCATCTTGGTTTCTACATATATCCGAACCCCCCTTTTTATTTCAACAGACAAAACACTGGCATCTGTTTTTAATACTAAAGTCCCAGATAACTAATAATGTAGTTATCCAATATATATGGAACACTGTATCAATCATGCATAAATATCTGCTGTCCAACCCCTCTCAAAATCCTTCATTAAATTAAGATTTGAGTTGAACCAAAGATAATAAAGTAATGGTAGCTTGAGAATATACATAAGATACAGGAAGAAAATCTTCAAAGGGGAAGGTGAACTAAGGGGACAGGGAAAAGCAAAGAAGGGAAAGAAAAATCTGAAGGTAAGAAGGAAAAATGGGAACAAAGCTTATGTATATGGAGGGAGGGAGGAGCTGGAGGGCAGGGGAATGGGAAAAAATGAAAACCCGGACACATCAGGTACAGGTAAAAATTCTCGATGGTGAATGTAAAATAACATATACTTAAAATGTACCAATAAACTCAATTTTAAAAAAGAAAATACACAAAATACTTAAGTGAGATTATTTTCATGTACTTTTTATATATTAGTAAAATATGACTTTCCTAATTCTATTTAATGATAGATGATAAAATACATGAAAATCTGACAGATGCCTTCACATTTCTTCAATTATTGGACATGAGTGGTGCCCTGTTAAGATGAAGGAGCAAGAAAGCTTTGTCTACCTAAATTGTGCCATCAGAAACAAACCTGGGTAACATCTCAGCACAACAGAAGTGTTGTAACCATCATAACATGATTCAGCAGAGGGATCAGTCAACTAGTCTCAGAAAAACAAATGCACAGCCCAGGTAGTCTGATGAAATAAGCTCTTAGGAAGCTACACAAACTTAAAGGAGATATAAATTCACTTAAATTACATACTTAGGGCACACACACTTACATTTTTCCTAGTGGCCCCTCAAATCATTTTTTTCCTCTAATTTCACAATATATTCACCATAAGTTAAAGGATGTTAATGCATGGTCATTTAAAGGTTGATCTGTTTCTTTACTTTCATGATATGCACACATTCCTGTTTTCCTTTTTCCAGTTAATCCCACTGAAGGGATCAAGGCTGGGATTTGTTATCAGTACATCCGTGCTCTCTTCTGACTCCACCACATTACGCATCAAGGGTTTCCTTACCGGCGATCACACTTACTCAAAATAGATGCTTAGGGCTGAAGCCATCCCACAATGCTATTTATGTGTGGGTTACTATCATTGTCGTTACAGTCCTGCTAAAGTGGGGATAAAAACACTTCTTTTTTGTCCCTCAGTGGTTCTGAAAAGGGTCATTTGAGACAAGAAGTTTAAATGTCCAAGTTCTAGGTCCATAAGGTCAAAGTGCTGGATAAGAAAACTTTGTTAAAACTGAGGCAAAAAGTTATCTATTGAAGGAAAAGAAATTCTGGCTAAAGTCCAAGATGTAGAATAAACATCACAGGATAGAACCAAAAACACAAGTTTGATTTGGACAAATGTGACTCAAATTCATGACTATACCATTAACTGGATGATTTGGACAAGTCCCCGGACCTTTCCAATTCTGCCCACTTATCAGTCAAATTGGGACAATGGTAACTTCCTTGCAGGGAAACTGCAAACATTAAATAGCACAGCATGTGTTAAGTTTTAAGACAGTGCTCAGACATTATAACCTATTGATAGCCACTATGTAACTAAATGTATTACTTCCTTTTTCTAAGCAAAAGTCTTAAATAACAATTTCTTAATTCTCTTAATAAAAGGAGTTTTTAGACAACAATAAAATATATGTACTTTTTAAAAATTATTTCCACTTCTCCCTTAAAATTGCAAAGTATTTTGGTCACTTACTACAGAGCTACGTGTGGCTCATACTTCCTTTTTAAGATTGAAAGCTTTATTCCTTCAACTGCTGGGTAGGATGTCACCTGGCTGTTTTTGTTGTCCATTTTCTACAGTCTAAGTGTCATTGACTGTAGAAAGCCAGTTTCCAGGAGCAGCCTGTACCCCCCAATAGGACAGCATGGATCCAAAAGCCCAGGCCCCACTGTCCCAGCTCCGGACAATGCTGAAGCCTCTCCTCACCTCAGAGCTCTCCCTACGGTTAGCTGAGGCCTTAGGAGACAACCACGGAGCTCAGCGGCTTTCCCACCCTCCCATCGCTGCTGTGTGCAAAAGCCCTCTCTGATAAACTTCCACGCAAGCCTGTTTCCTGAGGACCTGAGGCACACAGTGACGGTCCAGGGAAGCCATGGGTCACTCGGTGCTCTCAAAGCACACTGCTCAGGCTCAGTGTACTCCCCAATTCATTCACCTTTTATGGCTTGTGAAAGGGGGTGTATCTGCTTGCCTACAGCTACAAAGGTATGCATGTGGTTATGGGAATGACAGCAAACAAACAAAAATGAACTCACCTAGTCAAACCATTAATGTCACTTGCTTATGCTGTGGAGATAAAACTTCAGACATAGCACTTGGATCACTGGCAAATGTTCCCCTCAATGTTCGCAATAAAACTGTTTTCCCCTCTAACAGTTACGTTCTGCTATAGATGAATGTTAACACATTAGTTTTTGCTTTTCTTTAAAATAAGATTAGACAGTACCTTGCACATCAAGAAAAATAGGATAACTACTTAGAGATATGTATTTACATGACCTAGAGTCAGTCACTAAATATGGAACTATATGGTCAATATTACTTTTGCAAGAGGAACAAAAATTAGAAGGACTAACTCACAAATTACTAGGCTTATCCAAAATCAGTGGTTTACTCATTTGTATGGTGGTGACAAAGAAATACTGCACATGCTATTTAATCTAGTATTGTGGTAAAGTTGCAGAAACTGCATATTTTCCACTAAGATATTTTTCAGTTACAGCATGGGACTTGGAAATTTTGAAATTCTTTTTCTTGAATCCATATCTCCTAAGTTATATTCTGCCATTAAAGTAGTCTTTCTAATCCACTCAGATTTTCTCCCTTTGTTTCAGTCCTGCTGTCCACTGGCTGGACCTGCTCAGTCTCTCTTACTCACCCCTTTCTGTTATGATGCTCTTGAACACCTTACTCAGGTCTTGGCGCTGAACACCAACCTGTTTGCTGGTCCATTCTCCTGCACGGTAAAAGGATAACTAACCTCTCAGCAGTTCATCTTCTCTTCTGTCACCATTCATGTCAGAGAAGAATTATGAAGAGCATGGAGTAGGTGAGAGTGGAAGCTCAAATCTCGGTGGGGCTATGTATGAGTCACAGAAACACTTTTTTTTTTTTTACAGCGAGGCCTTCACACTGAGCTGCATCCCCAGCTTCTTATAAAAAGTTTTTCCCTTAATCTTGGGGTCTCACTAACGTGGAACTTGCAATCTTCCTTGCTCAGCCTCCTACAATGTGGGAATTTCAGTGACATGACACCGTGTCTGGCTCACTTTAACACTTTCTTTTCTCTTCATCTGTATAGTAGCAGTGTTACCTCATGGGTTATTGTGAAGAATGTTTAACACATGTAAAATGTTAAAGGCTCATAGAACTGAGCCTGCATTGGGTTTATGTGAGTTGTGCTAAAAAAAAAATAATAATAATACAGCTAATGCTTAGAAATATTCATTATACTAAGAGACATATTGCTAGTAACTCTCATCTAAATACTCAAAATATGCCCTCCTTGTTTTGAATACTTATTCCACCGTCCATGCAAATGTCTTTTATTCTAATTATTTTTTACATTTAAACATCCTCCGTATCTTTTGACAACAGCTCATGGGTGCTATGTAAGTGTCCGCAACTATTAGTTTGCCATTTCATTTTCCCTGAGAGCGTCTTCTTACAGCCTGAGCACTCAAGCCTCCTGTGCCTTCCTTCCCTGCTGATGTCTGACTCATTTAATTCGCCTCTCTCCTTCCCAAACCTCAGCCTTCCACACCATTCTTCCCAGCGGCCTCACCTCTTCCATCACTACCACAGTACAAGTCCATTTCACAACTTTCTGATGACTTATCGGCACATATCTCCAAGTATTAACTTCAAACCGTAATTTACAACACTGATGACAGATTGCAAGTCATAACCTTCAAGGTGTGTAAACTACAGGGCCACTGCTGCCACACACCCAGTACTCCTGGGACAAGTAAGCCCCACTTTGGCTCAACTGGATGTGTGGTGGCAGTGGCTACATCTCTCCACCAATTACTTAAGATGATGGAGAAAATATTTGTCCTTCTAGGTCATCAAATTTACCACAACTGCTTAAGTGTCAAAGGGTAATGGCAGACGAATCAGAATGTAAGGTGGAGTTTCAAATCATACACAAATTTGAATTATAAAGATCACACGGCTCTCCTGTAAATGAGGTATGATCTCTACCAACAAACTACCTTTATTTCCACTCTGTCTAGTGCTATCTAAGATCAGCTCTACTTGGGTTTTCTGAGTTTCTTCAGGGCTGTGTGCACTGAAAGGACCATACCTACTTCTGCAATAGCTCCCGCGCATTGGCTATGCAAGCCAGGCAGTCATAAAGCCTCAGAGGAGTCAATAAACTAAGTAGATAGGACTCAGAAAATACCTAGCCAACAAATAGGTTCTGTAATAATGTGACATTTTTATAGTCACATTTTTTAGCTATAACAGCACTTGAATGGTAGGCATTATAGTATTTCAATTTAGTCATTTATCTAAAAATGAGTTTTATCTTGGTTCATAAATAAACAGTGACATTTCAGCAATTTGAAAAGCTCAGCTTCACCTTTTGCAGTGAAGCTCATTGTACAATTTCAGAAACGCATGCCCTTTTGTGCCATGTTTCTTAATCTCTGATTTATGACTCCTGTCTTTGTCCTAACCTCTTTCTGCAAACTACACAGTTTGTACAAGCTCAGCTATTTCATTCTTATTTCTAATCTTAATGGGTTATTTTCTCCACAGTGACCACCTCTCTCCACCAAATATATTAGGGAGACAGTGCTCACCCTTTCAGTTTACCAAGTACCATTTAGAGTCTTCGCCTGTGGAGAGTGTGAGGTAAGTAAAATACTTCCCTAAGAGCCCAACCAGCTCTTTTGGGAAGCCTCTGCTTGGCCCCCGCTCTGTGCCCCCAACTGCTGCGTTAATGTGATTCCCAGCAAACCCCTTAAGAGTAATTGCTGCCTGTTCTCTTTCTTTTTCTTGCTTCACTTTCAGCAGCTCCCTCAGCCTGAAACTTAAAGAAAATTGAAATGGCACATCAGAGTGGCTTCCCCTCAGTTTCATCCTGCTTGCCTTTGAATGGTGCTATTTAGATGCTCACAGAACCCCTCTAAACTTTTCATACAGCCTTGCAACAGTTCTCAGTTTTGACACATAAATCAGGGAACACTGGAGATGTCTTTTACGACAGTGTAATTAATTTAGAGGAAATCCACATCTTGCTTAAGGTCCAAGAAGATGAGATAAGCGTAGGTTCTCACATCCTCTCTTACCTCCATCCAAACATTACAGCAGGGGCAGGTGTGTGGCATGGTCTGCACTGTGAGGGCACTGCCAGCTACTGTTTGTCTACAATGTGGATTTTCTTTGTGTTTCATTATTTCTGTTACTCGGGGAGGTGGAGAAAAATTTCGTTTTTTACAGAGGTTATTAAAAATTTGGAAACATTATAAAGATGTTGGTGATCAAATACTGAGTGAAAGAATTCAGGATATAAAAAATATATCTGAGAAGATGCATAATCATGGTATCAGGCACACAAAAAGAAAACACACCAAAATATTAAATCACTGTTTCAGAGCTGGAAAGTAATTTTCAATTTTTCTATAGATGTCTTTGCATTTTCCATTTTATATGTGTTCAGTGAACAAGTGTTACATACTGTAATTAGCAGTGTTTACAAAAACACATCCATACAGCAGCACAACCTATTTTATACACTTTAAGCCCTGGATTATATTTGTACAGTTATTCTTTCCACAGATATTTATTGAACTTCATATATGGGGCAGGGGCTGTACTAGGTTTCATGAATTCAACAGTGAAAAAAGGAAAGTATTACACATATCAGCAAACATTCTGAAAGAGGAAATGAATAATAAATAAAGAAACATAGGATATGTTAAACTGGGGAAAGAGCACTGATAGAAAAATAATGCAAGGCAAAGGAATGGAAGGTTACATGAGCTGAGAGGAGACACCAAATCTGCTGAGTCTGCATCAAAGAAACTAAAGAAGAACAAGTTAAACATGTAAACAGAAGAGCTTTACCAGGTGTGGTGGATTAACTAATGTTCAGCTAACAATGTGCCCCGAGCTAAATTAGCTTGGTCCTGGGCATGCAAGGCCCACCAAGAACTGTTTCCAATGGCATAAAAGAAGAACTGAAGGGGGAGACTGCGTGCTGCTGACGTTCCTGGAGAAGCTCGCTGGGGCTGGTTTTCCTGAGATGAACTCAGCTGTTCTTGTGGCCCTTCGCTGTCATTGTGTCAGGAGCTCTGACTCTCACCTGGAGAGTCTGTCCCTGGCTCCTGTGCCGATCCCTCAGCCTACAGCATGGATCCTTCACCCTGCCGGGGCAGGCCTTCTAGTTCCCATCACTGACCTTGGCACCTTCGGGTGCAGACACTCCACACAGACTTGCACGACACATGGCCGTAGACCCTGGGGCTTCAGCTGGACTTGTGGGGACATTGCTGTGGGATCCAGGCCCTGGCTGGATTCTTCACATCTCTATTGCATGGATAGATTTCTTGCACTCCTCTGCACTTGACTTTTTGGATGAATACTATAAAATAATCCTATAAATTATGCATCCCACACTGAATCTGTTCCCTTGCAAACCTTGACAGTGACAGTAGGTTAATTCCACAGGGAGTTACCATTTATTCATCACCTGTTAGGCAATACTGGATCCGAAGAGGGGCTTCCCACAGGTGCACATGCTGGAGCCCAATCCCTGGTGTGAGGACATGAGGAAGTCAGGACATGGGGAGGTGATGGGGTCGTGCAGAATTAGAGGCCTTGAAAAAGTGGCTATAGGGACAGCTCTGTCCCATTCCAGCAAGGAGGATATAGTCAAGATGCCCCACTCCATAGACACTGAATACACAAGTGCTTTGATGTGAACTTACCAGTCTCTGGAAGTGTAAGATATAAATTTCTCTTCTTCATAAGCTACCCAGTGTGTGGTAGTTTATTACAGGAGCCTGAAAAAGTACAACAGACACTCAGCTTCCAAAGCCCACACTTTTAATTGTCACTCTACCAAGTGACTGAAGAATCACTGAGCTTATTATTATTCCATTGGAAGCCTCTTTTTTTTTTTAAATTTTTTTTGAGACAGGGTCTCGCTTTGTAGTTGAGCCTGTCCCTGAACTCACTACGTAGCCTAGGCGAATCTCGAACTCACAGCAATCATCCCGCCTCTGCCTCCTGAGTGCTGGGATTACAGGTGTGAGTTACCATGCTGGCACTGCGGTATGTGGTTACTGGGGATCAAACTCGGGACCTTGTGCTTGCCAGACAGACACTGGAACCACTGAGTTAAATCCCTGGCCCCAAAGCTTCACTTTTTATTAAAGGAATTCTCAAGTACATAACACGTGTAGTCATCTAGTTCTGAAGCTAATTTAATAATGTTACATGTTCCTTTATGATGTTAATTATCTGTCTCTACAAAGCTCATCATTTACTCCCAGGAGTTTCTGCTTTTTCTGGTGAGTGATTCCTATGTAAGCTGTGCTTGTGTTTGCCTTAGCTGTTGCTCCTTTAAACTGAACAAGCCTGCTGCATCAACACTGTTAAGACTATAAATGAAGAGCCTCAGTGAGTCCTAAGAAACAGCCGAGTTCTTCATTCACTCACCATCCATCTGTCCTTCCATCAGATATCACTAATAATCACTACAACAGATTCTCTCCATTTTATTTCTACTGCCTTTACCCTATTATAGGCTTAAATACTCACCTTTTGGATGAAATACCATCCAGACTGGACACTTTAAAACACACATCACGTCCAATTTTCAAATAGTTTATCATATTACAAAGGCACTTTGATTTTGGCTTTCCCCTTTAGATAACATAATAAGAGGAAGTAAATTAGCGCTTTGTCTGGTCCATAGTAAGTGACTGGTAAATACTATCATTTTTGCCATAGCTGTAGGAACACAGCAGACACAGGTGGTAAATTCACTTTGAGGATGTAGACTTTGTAAAAGTTGATAAAATAACAAAATGCACATTTCCAGAAGGTGAAAGAATCTCTTTCCCAGGAGATAAACCACCACACAAATGACAGGATACACATCTTTGTAGGATTACTCATTAATATCACTCACTGAAAAAGATCTATAAACTTTCCTCTTCCACAGTGGGAAACGGACCAAGTTTTGGCTCCAATCATTCTTTTAGCTTTATCTCCTGCCAGTCTACACCATATATCTTATGGTGAAGTCTCTTCAAAATACAATTTCTCAAGTTCTGTCAGGCTCCAATATCATCCCCTAAATTTCCTGCCTAGTGAATACTCACGTGGCCCTTAACTCTAAATCAAATGTCACTTTTCCTGGGAAGCCTTCAGTAATCTGACCATCTTCATCTCTATTCTAGGAAGAGTTCATTGTCCCTCTCATCTTAATACCTCAGCACTTGATCCCTACTACTGAGACATGCTGTTCCTTCTGTGAGAGATGGAACGTTCTTAGGAGGAGAAGACTATGCACACAAGGAAAACTACCAAAGCATGGTTACAGAAAATGGCATAAAGTAATACATCTTCCTTTTGCAAACATCATCAGTTACTTTTAAGAACCTGTGACTACTGTTTGGCAAGCCTCCATGGAAGGTTCTTGAGTATAATGTTATGGCTTCAGTATGACTAAGAACTTCATTTTCTCTCCTTACTACTGGACTCATATCAACACAACTGATGTGAAAAGAGCACCATCATTTAGATGAATAATCACTATGTGTGTATCAGCTCTGGGCAAAGATGCGGCTGTAAAAAATAAGAAAATAAGAGAAGAAATTTAAACAGAAGTACTATAGAGGGTTGGACAAAGCATAGGAGGCTTCACTAGGATCAACTGGGAGACTATTATGACCTTCTGATGTGATCAATCTTCAAGAAATGATAATTCAAGGACAAGAAAGAAAAAAAAGGAAAGAAAACTAGAAGAAATACAATCAGTTGATATCTGTTCTATATCCAATAATGAAAACATATTCTTTACAAAGACAAAATGAAGGAATCCCATTTGGGACTGACACTGAAGAAAATAATACTAAAAGAAAATCCCAGACACAAACATGCAGATGATGATAATTCATTCTAGACTCACAAGAGAATATTTGTTTTTGTCCACTCACCTTCTTGCTTAGGAAGGACAATCTATAAATCCTTATCTGGACTTCCACCAAAAGCCTTTCCAAATTGCTGCTTCTTCCTGACTCTGATGGTTATGGTGCTGCAGATTGAGCCCAGGCCCCACACATGCTAAGCAAGTCCTCCACTGAGCTACAGCCAAATCCAGCTTTTAAAAATGTATTATTAGAGCTGGATGTGGTGGCACATGCCTATAGTCCCAGCACTCAGGAGGCTGAGACAGGAGGATTGGACTCACTTGCTTAGCATGTGTGGGGCCTGGGCTCAATCTGCAGCACTATAACCATCAGAAAACACTAACCACAACAATGCAGTCATGCTCCACAAAGCACTTCCGGAGGATTTCTGGTCTCAAACTTCCTTGACTTCCTTGACAAGTAACATTTCTGAAATATCCTTTCTTTTTTCTAGATTATTAGAGAATACTTGAACAATCTTTTCAAAACACTGAAAGATGCATTCATATAGTCTGAAATTTCAATAAATATGGTAAATTTATGTCAAATGGAAAAAATTGGTAGTATATTTTGCTTTTGAAACTAGCCACTATTTTATGAAGTTTGTTAGTTTTTATTTTTGGTAAACATTTTAATTTTGTGTTGTGTGCTACAGAGTCCTATGAGTTATCACACAATGACCTCTTTTATGTGGCTCAAGAATGAGAACTTTTTGGGCTGGGATTTAGCTCAGTGGTTCTGTTGCCTACCTTGCAAATACAAGGACTTGGGTTCCATCCCAAGTAACTACATACTACAGTGCCAGGCATGATGGCTCACTCCTGTAATCCCAGCAGTCAGGAGGCAGAGGCAGGAGGACTGCTGTGAGTTCAAAGGTTTCCTGGGCTACCTAGTGATTTCAGGGCCAGTCTGAACTACGAAATGAGACCCTGTCTCAAAAACAAAAAAAGAATGAGAACTTTTAAAAGGCAGAGTAATGTGTATTAACAGAAAATTTACTACATACACACACACACACACACAAGAATTTCCTGTTTAGTATTAATTATGAATAAACAGATAACCCCAGGAGCCTGTAAGAAATTCAAGCCTAAAGAGCACATGTCTCGACATTACCAAGAGGATGGAAGAGCTCAGTCCCAGCCTTTACAGTAATTAAGGTAAGGATGCTGAACTATGATTCAACCCCATGATTATTTAGTGGCTGGAAATAAGGGTTTATTAGTTTAGAGATACTCAGTGATCCCAAGGAGGCTATGCTTTATTTATTAAATGCTTTAAAGTGATAATTTTTTTCTAGACATTCCACAATTGTGTATCTTGTATTATGAATCAAAGTTTAAAAAAAACCCTGATTTCATTTTATTCCGGCTAGTGGAGCACTGTGTGACCTTATCCCTTGGCCTCTCTGTTTTATATTTCCCACTTCTAACATTTGTAAGATAATAAAATTTGCTTTCTACACACATTTAAGTTTTTTAAACAGTGTAACAATATTATAAACACAGTAATGTTTTTGCTTTTGTTTCTTGAGATGGTCGTACTACATACTTCGAGCAGGCCTTGAATTCACTCTTATAGTTCAATCTGGTCTCAAACTCACTCACAGCAATCCTCCTATCTCAGCCTCCTGAGTGCTGGGACTATAGACATGTGCCACCACATCCAGCTCTAATAATACATTTTTAAAAGCTGGATTTGGCTGTAGCTCAGTGGAGGACTTGCTTAGCATGTGTGGGGCCTGGGCTCAATCTGCAGCACCATAACCATCAGAAAACACTAACCACAACAATGCAGGAATGCTCCACAAAGCACTTCAGGCAGAGGTAGGCGATGTCCACAGCAGCGGTCCCATGAGCTTGTGCTCCCGTCTGGCCATCTCGGCGTCTGCATGTGTGAGCACACTCTGCGATGATCACACAAGCGTACAATGGCCCAGGAACTCACTTCTCAGTCTGTGTCCCCATTTGAGACACAGAACTGTGCTCACCTTCATCAAATGCACACTGTGAGCCAATCACTGTACTAAATTCTACCTAAATCGCACCATTCTCGTAAGGCTTCTGAGACAGGTAATCACTTGTGTGGTCAGGTTTGGGGTGGGAGACAAATAACACGCTAAGAGTAGTTTAACAAGAAGACTGTTAGTAGGGGCAGCGGAGTTTGGAGAAAGTACAAGAGACAGTGTATAGTGCAGCAGTGTGGGCAGTCAGACCCTCAGCAGGCAGCTGCCAGCCTGACGTGTCCAAAGGAGGCAGAGTTACCAGAACCCGGAGGGCTGCCAACAGCTAGGACCCATAGTGTGGCGGTGCAGCCTGGTAACGGGGAGCTCAGGACTTACAGAGGTCAACTCTTTTCTCACTATACACCAGTCTCCTGTTGTTGCTTCTCGCTGGCCAAAACCCAGCCTGAAGAAGCAAGGCACCCAGGAGCCAGATAGTACCTCCGAGGGCCCACAGGCCCTCAGTGGTCGAGCGGCAGATGAAAGTATGGAGCTGGTGTCGCCTACTCCTAATTGATTCCACACAATCAAACTTACCTTGAGTTGATGAGGTAGATAATTGTCAGAAGGAAAGGAAATGTATCAAAATGCAAGAAGCTTCCTAAGCCTCCCCAAATCACGCACACAATACCCAGCTGAGTGAGGCTCTCCTCAGAGGTTAAAGTCCGTGCTTGGAGCCGAACGTTCTTCCACCTCCTGTTCACCCTTTCCCATGCTCGCCCCTGCTACTGGTGCCTTAGGAGACACTGAAAAGGCAGGCATTAATGCCCTCTAGAAGTTTACAATCTGTGAGGCAGATTTTATTACCTTACTTTTTCATCAAAGTTCCAAATTTTCTCCTAGTGTCCAAATTTCTATAAAACCTGGTCCTAAACCTCTTACAAGTCCATCATGTGCTCCAAGCAGTGTCTGAGCAGTGATGGCATCTGTCAGATGACATTTTGCCGACTTATTTGATGGAGCCTTGACTCAGATGGTCTGGGTATAAGTATTATAAGGAAGGTGTTACCTTTTGCAAAGATAAGCCTCTGCCCTCATCTGTAGCAGAGGAAACCTTAGGTTTTAGATTATGAACACGTTCAGTTTGCAAGACATCATGTATTCACCTAAGATATATCAATCATATAGTACCTACTGGTTACCTGCACAGATTGAGAAAGCGACTCCTACCAAACAAAGACTGGCTCTGCAAGGAATGGGTGGATTCTATCCAGGATGTAAGAAAAATTGGCTGCTTTTAAGACAGGTCACAAGCATACAGGCAGGAATGAGTCATGATCTGGACCCCAGGCCACCTTTCCCTAACTCCACCTTGCTTAGTCTGAGCTTGGATGTAGGGTATGATCTTGGAACCAGCACAAGTCATCCTGTTTCTTAAGCTACTCTAGCATGCTGCTTGTTTTCCATCTCTTAAGAAGGACTCTGCTTTGAAATACCAGCCCCTTCAGATGATGACTTGCTTCACACAGACCAAGGATAAAATTTTCCCTGTGGAATTTTTCTTAGTTTTGCTTTTGAGCTTGGGGAGGACACACTCTCATGCCTGATCCTGACTGAAGAGGTGCACAGAATCTTTCATTTTTCTCAGGGACAAGGCAAGTGAGCTGGTGTAGCTAATCCCTTTCATGCTGTGCAAGCATCAGCTTTGCGTTTTTTAAAGCTGTTATACAAAGCATCAGACAGGCACATTTGCCAAAAGGGAGCAGAAAGAAAGAAACGAAGGGCAGAGCTGGTTTCCTACATGCAAGTTCTAATGATTTTGGAAAACTGTCAACCCATTTCAGATTTCTATACCAATTTGACAGTTTCGCACTTAGGATAAGAATACAAAACTACCAATTAGCTTCATGATAAGTAGATTTCAAAGACGTATCTATTTTCTCCATAATATGAAAGATGAAAAAATTAATTTCATTAAAACTCCAAATACTTCATAATGCTTATTCATGCAGGAGCTTTAGCTAAAAACAGTTTTGCAAATACCCTTTGAACATTTACTTCGGTGCACACACTTCTGACCCCACTGCAAACAGAAGCCTTGTGTGCATAGAATTTCTGCCACATAAAGTACTTTTATACACAGTATGCAGGAGAAAAGCAGTGATCATGCTTTTCAACTGGGAGAAGTTTACATCCCTCTTCTCCCCAAATCAAACTCTAACTTTTGGAGAGCTCTGCTATATTTCCTAGCAACAGGAGTAAACACTGTATGGCATCCAGGCCTAAGATTTGTAACCATGTTAATCTGTGAGTACTCAACATAATTAAAGGTTAGACTTTTCAATTGCATTTTTAGTGCACAACAGTACTGCTAAATTATGATTATCATCAGTTAAGTGTGCTTATGTCTGCAGAACTCAGGGAACGAAAGTGAATCATTTATTTCCATCTTGATATGACTGCTCTTCTCAGAGGCGCTATTTCTGAGTTCATGGGGCTTGGCGTTCATTGGAATTCTATGGCTGAAGCACAGCTTGGAGACCTCATTTATGAAAATTCCTTTAAACCTTTCACCACTTTGACAAATCTAGTCCAAGTTCACTGAGCCAATTCAAAAGGAGCTCTCAGACTTCTTAAAGGTTTTCAATTACACCAGCACAGCACACCAGAGCCATCATGTTTGAAGGGTATTTTAGTTGCACAGAAACAAGACACAAATGAAAGCATTCCCAAGACTGAAGCCAAGAGAGGCAAAGCTTGGTCTATCTTGAACCACTGTTGACTTAGTAAAGACAGGATCATCAAATTTCTTAAATAGGGCTAATGTTTACTTATCTGCTATATCACATATGCTATGATTTTTCTTTTGAGAATTCACTTTGCAAAACCATTGGCAAGCACCCTCACGCCCAAACTGTTCCAGATAGTTTTTTAAGGAATTGTTCAAAACATTTTCTAATTTCATTCATCCTCCTATTATGCAGCATTTGACAGCAGGAGTTGCTTTTCCCGGATGCACTCGGAAACAAAAACCTAGGCAGGTCCTTTGGCTTTCCAGACTGAACCTGGTAATGAATGGTGAATCTGAGGTTGGGCCAAGTTCTATTTCCATGCCTTCTTTAAGTGGACCTGAGTTAATCATACTCTTTTCCTTTTTTAAAATGTTTGTATGGCTTAATAGGTCAAATACTAGTATTTTCTCCTGTTTTCAAACTTAGATTTATATGTAGTTAGAGTTTTTAGGAGTTCTAACTTTCAGACTTGGTTATATGCATGATTACTTTCTGTACCAGGGATTGAATGCAGGACCTTGTGGCTGCTAGGCAGGCATGATACCACCGAGCTACATCCTTAGCCCAGTAGGAATTATTTAAGTGATATTTATCACTGAGCATAAACCAGTCAAGCAAAATCATGCCCGTTAGTTGTTTAGAAGCGCTTACAAAATTTAAATATTGTATGGATAAATTTGATAGGGATATACATCTCCCATTCTCTCAGAGAAGGAGTAATGGCTATAAGATGACTGGAAAAAAGGTGAACGCTCATAATGATGACACCAACATCTGGCAGATGTAGCCTGCTCTTGTTTGTACAGTTAGTGTTGTAAATATCAGTTGGCCTTTCTGCAATCTTAGTAGGAGATTGTTCAAAGGATAAGATTTGGTGTCTCATATATCATTTCCTACCTTTTAAAATAAGACTAAAATGGACCTTTAACTAATGAACGCCATTCATTCATGAGAGATAGTTTTATCTCAGATTGGCCAACTGAAGGCTTAGACACCTCTACACAGCTTTCAAAGTCTCTCTTCTGTGTATTTTTTTTTTTTTTTTTGAGACAAGGTCTTGCTTTGTAGTCCAGGCTAGCTTTGAGCTGACTATGTACCCCAGGTGAGTTTCAAACTCAAAATAATCCTCCTGCCTCTACCTCCCAAGTGCTGGGATCATGGGTGTAAGTCATCATGCCCAGCATTATGGTATGTGGTTACCAGGGATAGAACTTGGGACCTTGAACTTGTGAAGCAGACATCAGAACCACTGAGCTAAATCCTTGGTCCTCTCCTGTGTAATTTTAAGTCATACTTTCTTCCAGGCAGACCTCAGTGTCCTTAGAGAGACACTGGCCTAGGATTTCTCAATCAACCCCACACAGGAAAGGATGTTGTCATGTTTCTTCCAGAGCTCTTTAAGGGTTAAATCTGTATCTGAAACCATCCAGAAGCACAAGCGGCCGGCATTCAGGTCGTAACTCAAGACTTTATAAGTTAAAATTAAAATTAAAATTCTAATTGTGACCCAAGTTGTTCATATATCAGGCTATTCATAACTTGAAGGTTCTAGACTACTTACAAGTTCCCCCTAGTATTTAGGTGAAGCCAAAAGCAAAACAAAGTGTGTGTACAATCGGTACACTGCCAGGGTAGTGGCCTTGGTCTGTAACTCAGTCTGTCCATTTAGTCTGACCCAAATGAGGTCTGGTAGCTCGGGCCAGAACTGAGAGTGTGAAATGGGGGTGCTCAGCTCTGGCCAAGTGGCCAGCAGAGGCTAGAGAGGTAGCCTCCCGACCAGTCCCTTCGGTTCCCACAGTGACAAACACTCCTCTTCCATTCATTCATGTGTTCACTACAGTGAGTGCCAGCTGAGGACTTACCAAACCCTGCCCTTAACCCCGAGGATGGAAAGACAACCAAGGTGCAGCCCAGAATGAACAGCGGACATTGCATCTAACTCTTGTGGGGCAACAAGTTCAGTGCTCAATGCCACAGGCCCCTAAGGACCCACTCATTGCAAGTGGCTGCTATGACCTGGAAATGCACCTGGTCTGACCCAAGTATGAAATACACACCAGATTTCAAAGACTTACTATGAAAAACAAAAAAAAGAATGCAAAGTATCTGGTTAATAGTATTTTATAGTGATTGCATTTGGAAATGCTAGATTTTAGCTAAATTGGGTTAAGTAAAACATATTATTAAAATTAATGTCACCTGTTTTCTTTTACTTATAATGTGCTTACTACAAAATGTGGAATTACCTGTGTGGTTGGGTTCACAGAGTCTGTTACCCTTCTATCAGTGTTGTGCCTGAACAGACACAAGACAACACTCGAAAAAAACCCAAGGAAGGCACCCATGAAGGCTGCCTTGGGGCAAGTGGGCTAGTGGGGAGAAGCAGCTGCCCAGTGGGGAAGAGAAAACATAGGGGAACCCACAGGGGGCTGCAAGGGGAGAAGAGAATGGCAGAGTGTTCACCCTCTGAGTGCGCAGCTAGTCTGGCAGATTCATTTGCTGCAAAGAGTACCCAGAACATAAAGCTCATGATAATAAAATCTCCAGTAAATTAGAAGCAGCCTGTGGCTTTGAGTGAGCCCTGGTCTACTGGAAACAGACCACAGCGACCCGATCTTTACCCCTCTGCGTACTGGTCACTCCTGTCTCCTCAGGGGAAGGCTGAGAGTAACTGCTCTCTGTGTGTCCCTCTGCTGCTGCCACTATGTCTCAGAGACAGACATACTCTAATACTCTGGGCTCAGAACACCAACAAAGTGGTTTGTGACTTGAGTTCTATAGCTGCTGAGAAGGCTGAGTAAAATTCTTCACACTGCCTTTTTCACAGAACTTAACATCTTTTCTTTGTATTATTTATGATGGGCTTCCATCCTGACGAGAAGTACGCTAGAAGTATGTACCACAAGTTCAGGCTCCCACTGGTCTGCTTGCTGCTACGCATACAGCTTGGCATACAGGGCTCAGCACACAACAGGCCTCAATAACCAGCCAGGAAAGGAGGCACACAGAGAACATGCAGTCATTTCACTGTTGTCAAGTGTCTGCTGACTGAAAACAACACCAGCAACATGGCAGAGGCCGAGCTGGACATAACTGTACCAGGAATGTTGACTGAGTACCTGCTCTGCATGTGAAAAGGTCTTGACAAATGAAGGACAGCGAACCCAGACCTTCCCAGCTCTTGGCAGCTGACTGCACTGAACACATGGCGAGAGCTCTGGAGGCAGATGAACACGGAGGCTATTTTGACAGGGACCCTGATGTGTGAAATCAGGACTAACATAAGCTCCAAAGCTCCCTGGGGAAGGTCTGATGACTTACCTGGAAGGATGGATAAACATGAAGAAGGTAGGATGAAAATCTGATAGTGATATAGGTATGATACAGATGCGGATTCTGCATTTAATTCCATTTTTTGTCATTTTTTCAGCTTGAAGAGTCCAAGATACTTCTCTTAATGTTCTCTATAGCCTAAAACAGGGCCATGGTGCATCTTTTAGGACTAGTTAGCTATAACATACTTGCAGGTCTGACAAGTGGAAGATCTCCAATAATTAATTACATGTGATACATGGTAGAAACTCACACAATGGCAGTTATCTTTCTTTTGGATGATGGATTTTATGTAGGGTTTTGAATCTAGACTCCATGGAGTCCTAGGAAATCCAAAGGTGGGATTCAAGTGATCCTTCAAATCCCTGAAATTAAATAGAAAGAGGTAGTGGACAGTGTGTTTGTACATCCTTTTTTTCCAAGAAAAGAATCCATACCTTCCACGAAAACCTCCAGACTCTCAGAGTGAAGAACAGGTTGAGAAGCATTAAGGTTCTGTGGCTTCCAAGGTATCTGATCCGCACTCTACGTATCCACGGAGTAACTCTGAACGACTCTCAAATCAAGCCTTTTCTGTGCCACACGAGTCTGCCTTTTCTACACAGTAGCACAACCTCCATATGAGGCTTTTATTACCTAGAAGCGGCCGGATCATTAAGAATATGAGTGGAATTTCTAAGGAAGAAATGCATCTTAATTTCAAATGTAGTGCTGGAGTCCTTATTTCTTTTTTTTTTTTAATTATCTTTATTGGTACATTAAATATACACATCATGATTGCACTCCATAATGGGGATTTGTACCAGTATAAGACACAACTTAATTCTCATTTTTTCCCATAGCCCCACCCACCCTACCACTCCCCCCATATATATAAAATTTGTTTCCTTACTTTTTTGTTACAATCTCAACATTGTCCCCTTTCACCTTATTTTACATTGAGCATTTTCTATTTCACAATATATAACATACAATGCTAGGACTCATTTACATCTTCATTTTCTCATACCAGAGAAAAGATGCGATATGTATCTATCTGTGACCTATTTATTTCACTT
>PVIR01016827.1:0-35806 GCA_004026965.1 Petromus typicus
GGAGCCAAAAATCCTCAATGGAGGAAAGATAGCCTCTTTAACAAATGGTGCTGGAAAAACTGGGCTTTGACTTGCCAAAGACTAAAACTAGATCTAACTCTTTCACCGTGTACCATGCTAAAAATCAAAGTGGATAAGAGACCTAAATATTAAAACAGACACTCTAACCCTGCTGCAAAACAGGTTAGGTAAAACTCTCAAAGATATTAGCTTAGGGAAAGACTTCTTGAACAAAACTTCTATAGATAGCACAGGAATTGTCTGAGGAAATCAACAAATGGGACCTCATTCTTTTAAAAAGCTTCTGCACAGCAAAGGAAACCACCAACAGTGCAAATAGGCAACCAGCAATGTGGGAAAAAATCTTTACCAGCTGTTCCTCAGACAAAGGGCTACTATCTAGAATATATAAAGAGCTCAAAAAAATCAGCCTACCCAAATTTAATGACCCACTTCAAAAATGGGCATCTGAAATGAACAGATATTTTTCAGAGGAAGTAAGAGCAGCTAAGAAGGATATGAAGAAATGCTCAACATCATTAGTCATTCAAGAGATGCACATGAAAACAACACTGAGATTTCATCTCACTTCACATAGAATGGCTGTCATTTCAGATTCAAAACGGCAAATGTTGGCGAGGCTGAAGAAGGAGAAGAAGGAACACTTCTGCACTGTTGGTGGAACTGTAGACTCGTACAACCCCTGTGGAGATCAATTTGGAGAATCCTCAAAAAGCTAGGATTGGAGGTCCCATTTGACCTGGCCATTGCCCTGCTAGGTATATACACACAAGAATTAAAAGACTCATATCACAGTGACATATGTGCACCCATGTTTATAGCAGCCCAATTTGTGATTGCTACATCTTGGAAACAACCCAAGTGTCCATCAACTGGAGAATGGATAAAAAAGCTGTGGTTCTTCTATAGAATGGAGTATTACTCTGCCATAAAAAATGATAAGTTTGAATCATTTCTACTTAAATGGACATACCTTGAGGATATCCTCATAAGTGAAATAAATAGGGCACAGATAGGTATATATCGCATCTTTTCTCTGGTATGAGAAAATTAAGATGTAAATGAGTTCTAGAATTGTATGTTATATATTATGAAATAGAAAATACTCAATGTAAAATAGGGTGAAGGAGGAAAAATGATGAGATTGTAACAAAAAAGTAAGGAAACAAATTTTATGTATATGGGAGGGGCAGTAGTGTGGGTAGGGCTATGGGAAAAAATGAGAATGAAGTTGTGTCTTATACTGGTACAAGTCCCCATTATGGAGTGTAATCATGATGCGTGTATGTAATGTACCAATAAAGATTTAAAAATTTAAAAAAAAGAAAGAAAGCTCCTGAGTGAATTACTATATTTATGCCAAATACACTATCCCTGAATTTTACATGCTACCCTTTTTTCTCTAGAAAACTAAAGAACTAATGAAAAGCTCCAGAATCTACATGTACATTTTTTTTAATTTTGTATATTTTATCCTGCTTGATTTAGCAGCAAACTGAGGTGAAAACAGTTGTTTGAGTTTAAGCCATTCCTGTCAACCTTTATGTTAGGTCCATTCCTTTAGGGATTGTCTGACTCCGTGATACAAAAGGTCACAACAGAGCTAAGTCAAATGATCAGAGTTCATGACTACGATCAACCAATTGAACTGCCACTTGAAAATTTTCACAGTATAACATGCCTGTATTCAAATCAAGCCTTTTCCGATGAGTCCAATGATTCATTCCAATAAATGGATCTACTATATATTCTGATAAGCAGGATCCTTCTTGCGCTTAGCCTTTCAAAAGTCCTCTTTGATATTTTTAAATTTTTTATATTTTTAAAAATCCTTCAGTGACTTCAGTCGTACGAGTGTCTTTCAACATGGTGATTCCTTCAATTCTCTCTCAGGCTTTTGGCCCCACAATATAATTTAATCAGTAAATATTTGATAATCTTCTTCTGGACAAAAAATTCTATGTTAAAGTTTACATAGGTAAAAAAAAAAATTGACATGTTGCTACTGTCAGACTTGATGAGAAAATGAGAACTACCAATTTCCCTTTTTTCATTCAAACCAGAGTTTGAGATTTCTATCTTGTTCACCCAGCCTCTAACTCATCATGGTGGCACCTCAGCTTCTTTTAAGAGAACACATTTTTAAGTTTGAAATAATTTGTTACATAGAACATGGTTATTATACTTCTTCCTCAGCTAAACATTAGCAAACTTAAAATATTAATCTTAAAATCTTAAAATATTAATATAGACCTAAAAACTAATTTATTTCAGAAGCTATCAATGAAATCAATGCAAGGATTATTGTGAGGTGGACATGTGATGTGATTAAAAATACACCCTGCATTGCTAAATTTTTTAAAAAGTTTATTAAAATAAATAACCCACTGCCATTAACCACTCTCGAAATAATTTCCCTCATTTTGAACACATTTATCTCATCATTCTTCCACTTTTTAGAGCATTCTCAGAAGTCTTCATTCACGAGTATCTTTACAAGATATTATCAGAATTACAGTGAATGCTGCTGACTTTCCTCCAACAGAACCGCAGGCTCATGAAAGTATCATGGTGTGTTCTTACCCACCTTCCCAGATTTGGAACCATGTGGCTTCTGACTCTTTCCTGAATCCAAAATAATCATGAAAGGTAAACATTTTGAATGAAACCATGATACTGAGGTAGCTGTGACAGCACTACTTAAGACTTATGTGCTGCTTCTTACCTACTCCGTACTGTACTAGCTGGAGACTGTGGGAAAGAAAGTGAAACTGGTGTGACCAAAATATTTAAAAAATTAAAATGTTTCAGCTAAGAAAGTTTTTTAAAAAATTTAAGTCTCTTTAAAAACTGCTCTATTTCTCTTTTATTGTTCAGACACTCACTGTTCCTGGCTGGTTCCTTCATTCATTTGCTAATTATTTATTGACTTTTTCATCTGTTCATTCAAAAAATAAATTATAAGCAGCTAGTAGAAGGCAAGCATTGTGCTTGGTAATAAGATGAACATACCTAATTCTAGTCTTTAAGAGAGGAAAGCTAAAGAAGTATATGAAGAAATGTTCAACATCATTAGTCATTCAAGAGATGCAGATGAAAACAACACTGAGATTTCATCTCACTCCACAAAGAATGGCTGCCTTTTCAGAATTAGCCAGCAACAAATGCTGGTGAGGCTGAGCAGAAGAAGGAACCCTTCTCCACTGTTGGTGGGACTGTAGACTTGTACAACCGCTGTGGAGATCAGTTTGGAGATTCCTCAAAAAGCTAGGATTGGAGGTCCCATTTGACCTGGCCATCGCTCTGCTCAGTATATACACAAAAGAATTAAAAGTCATTTCACAGTGACATATGTGCACCCATGTTTATAGCAGCTCAGTTTGTGATTGCTAAATCTTGGAAAAAAACCAACTGTCTGTCAACTGGAGACTGGATAAAAAAGCTGTGGTTCTTCTACAGAATGGAGTATTACTCTGCCATAAAAATGATAAGTTTGAATCATTTCTACTTAAATGGACATACCTTGAGGATATCCTCATAAGTGAAATAAATAGGTCACAGATATTGAAATATCACATCTTTTCTCTGGTAGGAGAAAGATGTAAATGAGTTCTAGAATTGTATGTTATATATTGTGAAATAGAAAATACTCTAAGTGAAATAAGGTGAAGGGGGTAAATAACGAGATTATAACAAAAAAGAAAGGAAACAAAATTTATGTATATGGGGGTGATAAGGTGAGTAGGGCTATGGAAAAAAATGAGAATTAAGTTGTGCCATATACTGGTAGAAATTCTCATTGTGGAGGTTAATCATGATGTGTACATGTAATGTACCAATAAAGATTTTTTTTAAAAAAAAGAGAGGAAAGCTAATAAAGTAAGATCTAACAGTCAGCAGATTAATATTCGAATGTCCTTTAATAAGATGTAAATTGTGTTCACAGCTCTTTCTGGAAGTATGGGAGCTACCGAAGAAAACTTCCTGAAGGAACCAATGTCAAAGCCATATTCCATACCCCTACGTATTAACTAATGTGAGGCAGTTTGCAAAGGACCACAGAGAAGGGAGAAAGTCAGTGTGGGGAGGTCCAAGAGAGTGTGCTTGCGGCCTCCATGCAAGAGCATTTGAAGAGAAAAGGTTAGCAGAAGTGGGTCGGAGGGAACCAGAAGCCATCCCTAGTATATCTAGACTTTTGCCTTGAAATATCACTCTGAAGCATGGTACAGTAAATACGATTAATTCATTCTATAAGTAAGAAAAACAATTACATAAAATTTGAAAGAGTGAGGGTGTAGCAGAAAGAAGATAGTGAAGTAGACAGAAAGAAATTTAAGGCATAGAATTGAGGGGACTTAATTCATTCTTCCTTTCCAGTTTCCAGCACAGATAATCTGTTTCTTTTCAGGCACCCTCACCTTTCTCCATTACTTGTTTTTCTAAAACCTATCACTCTATTATCAGGTACAGTATGTTCCTTTTCTTTACATTTTTGCCACAAAATGGAAGAAATAAAACACAGATTAACATACCTTGTCAACTGTAGTACATTATTTAAAATGGCTTAAAGACACTCTTCAGTCATGTGGAGAATCACACATTTGAGTGTGCCATAGAAGTGAAATGCTTGTTAAAGTGAGCTGCTAGGGGACCTACAAGTGTCACCATGCAAATAGAGCTGCATGGACTCGTGTGACCTGCGGTCCAGTCCTGCACTTCAGGGTGCTCCAGCATGTCCTTACCACTTCTCTGTCCAGCCCCACTCTGTCTTCTAGAGAGAGGATTCGGACTCCAGTAAGTAGGTTCAATAAAAAGACACAGTAAGGCATAATTTGTCCCTCTATACATCCTTGACATTGTTGTGGTTCTGCACAATATGCTGAATGAAAGGCAAGTATTTAATACTTTTTCCAACAATGTTATTACTCTGCTTAGGATTCCAGCATGAACATCTGATTGCTATTAAACTTCATTCTGAAAAAATAATTTTCTTCAACCATATAAGCATTCTTGAGTTATAGTCAAGGAAATATGTTTCAGTAGTTCCTCATGCTACACATTTCATTATGTATTAATGAATCAAGCAAATAAATGTTCTAATAGACAATTAGGTGACTTCATGCCTCTATCCATCCTTCTAAATATGCAATCAAATGTAGTCACATCATGACTACAGATTAAAAGCATCACAACTTATAACTGTACCCAGATATAACTGCAAATAAGTTTCAGGACATGTACATATCAAAAAGATGCTGACAAATTCCAATAATACTTAGACTTACATATATACTTATGCTGTATACTATATGCTTACACTATATACTTATACTATGTACATTTGTATAATCACTTATCTTGTGTACTGTCATGTTGCTCCACTCTGACATCCCATCCTGGGTAGTAATAAATTAGTAGGACTAAATTCATATGATAAATTAGCTAACAGAGTTAGAAAACTATATATAAAAAGCCACATAAAGTGGGTATATATTTTCCTACCTTATAATTAGTAATCATCCATATTTTTAATAAAATACTGCAAGGAAGGAGAAATGAAAGAGTTGTCATCTATAGGTAAATAAATGTCACTTTGATGCTAACACGAAGACTCAAGACTACATTAAACATTGCAAAATGCAGTTTATATTTGAAATGAGACTTGAGTTCTTCAAGTCTCTTCTTAATGTCCTTAATCTCAAATTGAAAAAGAGATTGCACTTGGCATCTGTCTTGTTCAGATTTTTAAATCTAATATCTTGAACCCTGGATTTGGCTCAATGGTCCTGAGTTCAATCCCTGGAAAATAACTAAATCAATTCAGTATCTTGTTTATTAGTGCCCACTAGTGATACAGAATATGAGCTTTTTTGGTATACTGGTATAATCACATAACATATTTTGACCGTTTTCAACCCCACTACATTCTGCTCTCTTTTCTCCATCTACCTTAAACCCTCTACCTTTTCTAAAAGTCTACCTCCTACATTATCATCATCTCTCTTTTATTTTATTTATTTCAACATTACAATATACGAGAAAACATCCAAAATTTTCATTTACTAAATCTGATTCATTTTGCTTAACATGATGTTTTCTCATAAGTGTTTGTTTGTTTGTTTGTTTGTTTTTTGAGACAGGGTCTCACTTTTGTGGTTCAGGCTGGCCCTGAGCTCAGCCTCAAACTCACATCACAGCAATCCTCCTGCCTGTGCCTCCTGAGTGCTGGGATTACAGGCGTGAGCCACCATGCCTGGCACTGTGGTATGTGGTACTGGTTGCTGCTGGGTGTGAGTCTCCATACCCAGTATTGTATGTGGTTACCAGGGATCGAACCTGGGTCCTTGTGCTTGCAAGACAGGCACCGGAACCACTGAGCTAAATCCCCAGCCCACATAAGTTCTATTTTAAGTAATAATGTTTAAAATTGGAAAGATTGGGCTCAGGTTAGGACCTCACTTCTCTAACCGATGATCTATCTCTTGGTCATGACAGACCAACTTACTGACCTTCTTTCTAAATCATTGAAAGCCGTAGGCGCTTTCTGCCACAAAAGCTCTGATGTGGTATTGGGGTGCGGGTTCCTTTCAGATGAGTCTCCACTGAATCCAATGTGCAGCTCACCTTCTTGGTATCACTGCCAACCCCACGAGGGCAGAAAGCTGTTCGCAGGACCTAGGAGACTGTAACAGTGAATGTGCAGTGAAAAGTGACTAGATGAGAGAAACAAAGGCAAGAGAAAAAAAGGGGGAAATGACTATCAATAAATTTCCTGTGGCTTCTTTATATCACATGAATAAATATGTATTTCTTCTAAGATAATAATAGTGATTCTCAGCTCTCTGAACCCACCAGAAACTCTGGAGCACAAGAACCTTTGAATAAAGTAGTTCCCCCTTGATATAAATCATTCATGGGGTGAGTGACTCTTACAGGACTGATGGTGTTACTCAGTTGGATGATTCTCATAAAGGTAAAGATTTAATAACATACTCCTTAAAAGGTTGTTGTTGATGAAGATTAAAAGCCTGTGGATGTTTATGTACACATTGCTATACTGGTCGAAGATGAAGAAATAAAGAAAGTTGTGGTTAATGGTTGCTTTCAAATAATTCAATAAATTAAGACCTAGTGATTCCCTTCACAATGGAAGGTAGCTGTCTCTAGCCATGAGCTCTCTAGAACAAAGCTAATTTAAATAAAGGTCTTGGATATAAAGGGAGACATCGAAAACAAAATTGTATATTCTATTCTTTTTTCTTTTTTCTTTCCAGAAAAATAGGTAGATACCTCTGAACAGGAACCCTACAAAGGAAAGGACAAATAATCCTGTTGAGAAGTAAACCATCTCTGGAATATTTATCATGTGCCAGTGACCTTCCTAAAATGCTTTATATTATCTCATTTAATTCTTAAAATAATTATTTGAGATTAATTCTACTATGCATCTTCAAGAGGTTAATCAACCTGCTGAAAGATTTACAAAAATAAATGAGAGAAGGACTGGGGATTTAGCTCAGTGATTCCAGCGCCTGCTTTCTAAGTGCAAGGGCTTGGGTTCAATCCCCAGTAGCCACACACAACAATGCCGGGTGTGGAGACTCACTCCCACCCGCAGTGAGTACCACATACATACCACAGTGCTGGGCGTGGTGGTTCCGCCTTTAATCTTAGCAGAGGCAGGAGGATTGTGAGTTTGAGGCTGAGTTCAGAAACAGCCTGAACTACAAAGTGAGATCCTGTATCCAAATACTAAAAAAAAAAAAGTGATAGAAGCATTTCTCAACCCAGCCCTCACTGAGGAAGGGCCACACTCTAGGTATCTCTCCTTTCCATCATGCATTCTTTCTGCACTGGTTTCTAGGACTTTTAAAACACCAGGCTTAATTCTTGGAATGGCTTTATTATCCAATACAATCAGGAATTTTCCATAAGGTTGCTTATACATAATACTGGCACAAGTAGTTTCCTCAATTTTCTGATTAAAGAGCTAAGTCATTCAAGTGTTCAGATGACATCTGTTTTGTACTCCTTCTCTGTGGACTTGAAACATTCTCACCAGAACCATCAGCTTCTTAGATCATCCACCTTGTTTCAAATATTTAACCAAGTACTCTAGATGTCTCATTTCGCACTTCATCTTCAATATCATCGTTAATTATTGCTGTTCTAGTTGAAGATGGCTGGGTTTGGGAGGGTATGTCACTAGCTGCAGGTAAACATGTGGCCAGGTAGCTGGGCTACAGTTCAAACCGGAATCTGTCTCCCGCCATGTCGCTGGCCATGCAGGGCCATAATTGAATATGTTTGCATTAGCCAAGAGTATAATCTTTGGCCACAGTCATTGAAGAACCTTCTTTTGTTCTCATCATTTGTCCTTATAAACATGGTACTTGACCCAAACAAGTAGGAAATAGTAGAATGGATGTCTGGATCTATAAAGAAGAATAAAATAATTTTAGCAAAAGATCTAGAAACTTTCTCTTCTAAAATGTAGCAGTGAAATAAAGAGGTGCCAAGGTACTTTCATGGAAGAAGATGCTGTTCATGACCACTTGGCTTTAACCATAAATGCTTTTCAGAGAAATCTAGTACTTGAGTAAAACATTTCCCAGCTAATCACAGCCAAGCATTTTATTTTTTCAAGCAAAACCAAGTGCAAATTGTGTTTGTTTTTGAAATTCTGATATCTACTTTACAAGTGAAATTCCACACACCAAAGTGTGAGCTTATTTTGATAAAATCACATTTCACATTCCACATGCAACTGGGTATAAAATGAGGACATGTGGTATAGGGTTTTCATAAAAGTCAAAATCTGATAATTAGCACCAAAACTGTTCTTTGAAATCTGAAAGTATTGGAGATAATGAATGTAAAAGCTCATGGAAATGCCAAGAATTTCTGCTCTTGCTAAGTCCTACCAAATAGCATAAAATTCATGCACCATAACACTCAGGTGCTATCAGTTTCAATTCTATTAAACATTGATGTAAAGGAAAAAAAATAGAAGCATAAGCTCGCAACTTTATTTCTTTAAAGTTTCTCCTTATTTTTAATTGTGAAATTTTAAAGTTGATTAACATCAACCTTGCAACTTTAGTATGGCGAATCCGTGCATTGGCCTTAGCCTGAAGAAGCAACACTACATGAAACATCCCAAGGTATTTCTATGGTTCCTAAATAGGGTCTCAGTAGCTGGGACAAGTATGTGGTCCAAAGAGAGGCTCAAGATAATATGAGAAGAAACTGAAATCCTTGACCCCCTACTTAATATTTATGACCTTAGTTGTAGGATGTGTGTGTGTGCATGTGTGCGTGTGTGTGTGTGTATGCACGTACACGTGTGTATGTACATTTTAATTCTGTCAGCATTAGCAGTGGTAGAAAAAATAAAATCGAATCTACCTTGGCAAGGTCCCAACACAAATTGGTGACTGGATGCTGGATTCCGGTGTTTTCAATAGCTGCATCACCTCCTATTCTCAGGCGCACCTCATGACTGCATTATTATTCAGTAGAGGAGTAGTAGGATTTAATTTTTCAAGAATTGGCAGCAGATTGTATCAGCAGTCCTTAAACAGCAGCATACTGTATTTATTTGTATACTGCATTCCATCCAATGTATGTAATTCTATCTCCAAATTCAACATTTGTTGGCGATTAACTAGGGAATGATTCTGTTTGAGTCAAAACAGCAGTCAAAACAGGAACAATGCTATATTATAGCTCAGATGTGAGCTCAGTAGTTGATACCAATTTTTTGGAAAACAACCAATGTCTTTTATTTCAAATAATACACCCTATTTTTATAGAAAGTAATTCAAACCTTTAGTTACGTAGGAAAATCATGTCAAATATTTAAAGGGTATTAACTTATAATGAAATACCTCAAAATGACTCCTTAGAGGGTAGTGTCCCTTTGAGACTAAGAATAATAAAATCATGCCTTTCTAATATATGTCTGAAAGACATCTAAATAACACCATTAATTTTAAGACGTTTAACATTGCTAACACAATTAACATTTTTTATATATGTGTGTAGAGTCAGAGCCATGTGGTTTTCTTTTGTTTTGTTTTTTGTTTTATTTGGTTTTGGTTTTTAATTTTTTTGAGATAAGGTCTTGCCTTGTAGTTCAGGGTGGTCCTGAACTCAGCAATTCTCCTGCCTCTGCCTCCCAAGTACTGGGATTATAGGTATGAGTCACCATGCCTGGCACTGTGGTATGTGGTACTGATTGCTGTTGGGGTGAGTCTCCATGCCCACTATTGTTTGTGGTTACTGGGGAATTGAACCCAGGCCCTTGCACTTGCAAGGCAGGCGCCGGAACCACTGAGCTAAATCCCCGGCCTGAGCCATTCATGTTTTAATGACAAGCATGTGTTCAAAGAAATTGTCATTACACCATTTTATCATTGCATGAACATCATACAATGTCTGTAAACAAGACACACCTGGGCTCTGTGGGGCCCATCACCTATGCCATCCATCACTGACATTACATGGCTGATGACTCGGTATATGTGATGTATATAAGACAAAACCATTGGGTATCAGGGAGTTAAAAAAAAAAGAATAAGAAGTTTAAATACTTTTAAATATCCATTTTTAAAACTAAAATTGAAGCTATAAAAACTTAAATTTGACCTATAATACTCTTTTCATATCCAGTGATAAATACATTTCATTAATTAAAGGAGTACAGAGCATGTTGTAGATGTCAAATTATCTGTCCCGTCCCAATTGCATCATTCCATGTTTGGGCAAAATCACTTAGCCAGGGGCCGGGGAGTTAGCTCAGTGGTTCCGGTGCCTGTCTTCGAAGCGCAAGGACCCGGGTTCGATCCCCGGCCACCACATACCATACTGGGCGTGGAGACTCATGCCCAGCAGCAACCAGTACCACATACCACAGTGCCGGGCATGGTGGCTCACGCCTGTAATCCCAGCACTCGGGAGGCAGAGGCAGGAGGATTGCTGTGATGTGAGTTCGAGGCTGAGCTCAGGGCCAGCCCGAACCACAAAGCGAGACCCTGTCTCAAAAAAATCTAAAAAAAAAAAAAAAAAAAATCACTTAGCCAGACACTGGGCATGTGAATTATGCTACCATCTGCGACTATGAGAACAAAATATGGAGAGCCAAGGGTCACCAGCCAAGTGATGGTCTCCTTGCCCAAAATATCTTAGGACACCTCCAAGGGGCCTCATATGTTCAACGCGCTCCTGATCACACTTGACACCGAGAGAGCAAATAGTCCCATGGCTAAATAAATAAGTAAATAAGTTGGCTTTAAACACTCTTCAGCAAAGTAGAAGGATAGTACCATTAACCATCTCAAAAACCTATGCAAACCACTTCACCTTCTGGGTTTCTCTCTTTATCCGTAAACTAAAGAAGCTGTCCTAGATTACTCCCAGTTTGGTTTTATTCAAAGAACATTTCTTCCTCACCTATTGTATTAGGTGCTAGGAATATGATGATGAATAAAACATATGCCTTCTCCACAAGAATTTATAGTCTAAAGGAGTGATACATAAATAGATCAATTTCAGATAATATGGAAATGAAAGATATATTTGCAGGGCTCTATAGGAATCTCAGATGTTTTTATGAATGTTTATTAGTAATTATTCTTCACACTTTTTCCTCAGTAAGAGGAGATACTATGTCCTGACATCAGGAACAAGGAGCAAAGTGAGAAACAGTCGAAAGAGGGACATGGAACAAGATCCAGGCCGCCTGCATCCAAGAAAAGACAAGGTAAAAACTGGGAAAGGGAAGCCAAGGAGTCTCACATTCAAATGACTTAATTATCTCTCTGCTGGCTTGTGTAATGCTGAAATGATTTATCCATCCATCTTGGACTGGAAGCCACCAAAGAAACACTCTGTCTCTTCCCTAATAAATGCAATTCTGTATTCAGCAAATGATTAGATATGTTTGACAATCATGATGGTGGTCAAAGAAGTAAAAAGGTACATTTGATCCAGCCAAAATGTAGTGGATGTTACTAATGATTTGGCATATTTATAAACATTTCATGCACTAAATATTTCATTTTTTAAACTCATAAAAAACCATTTGAGTTGAAAGGGTAGTAGAGTGACATTTTTATGTTCTGAATTTTAAAACTACTACATTTAACCCATTTTTCTTGCAATATTCAAAAGAACTGAGAAGGACTACCTAAGTAGCTGTATATGCATATGTTTTTACTTTTTTGGATTACTCCAAACTGTGATACACACACTGATAATTTATGTTGCCAAAGTTTTGAAGGTAGAAATAATACTTTAAATGAAGAGGTTGGAGATTTTCCTAAAAATGCATTGGAATATAGCTGATGTGTTTCCAATACTCTCTTTCTGCTGTATGTTGGGTTCCGTGCTTCAAAATGAGGAAAATATATATCTGAGAGTCAAGGGAAAAAAGTCTTTGCCAAGCAGATGTTGGTAAATTGCCAGCTGAAACAGAGTGGTGATGTTGGTGACAACAAGATTGGTTTCCAGAGGATATTTAGAAAGCAGAGAGTCTGGCTTTGCTATCATTTCCCTCAGGAAGGGCCTGGATGATAGGCTCCATCACATTACCAGCTAGTATCTTGCTTCCAAACATCTGGATTCTCAGTCTCATCCATTTAAAAATGATTTACTCATTGTAGCTTGTTGTTTGTGGAGATTTGAGCCAGGAGAGAAAACACTCAGCCACCTCTTCTCCAGACATTCATTTCTTAGCTTACTCTACAATCCCTTTACAAGATTCAAAAGATCTTACTCTCACACGCTTTCTTAAAGAAATAAATCTAGTATTTAAATGTATATTGTTAGATTTAATAATGTACCCTTAGCAAAGATAAGTGAAAATGAAATCTAATTAGGGCTTCAATTATATATAAAATTAATTTTTACCTCACATCAATTAATTCCTATAAAACAGTCAGGTTTTAACATCAGAGCAATTTGGGAAATTTTTCAAAATACATGTCCAAGTCTGTGGAAACAGATGAGCCATAGAAATTTTGAAAAACACCTCCAAAACTGGCTAAGAAATATTAATACAGCATTTTATTCTATTACATATTATACCTTGTCTAAATTAGACTGTTTGACATTTTGTACATGTGGCAAAAGGAGAAGAGGCAGACTGTGCAAACAAAAACTATAGTATAATTTATAGGTAAGCTGTCTTTGAAAAAGCAAGTTGAATAAAATTTCTAGATACCATCAATATTTTAAGACAGTAAATTTCTATATACTGGCCCTAAAGAATTGAAATATTATATTTTAAATTTACAATTTAAAAAACACCCATAATATTACAAAAGATGTGGGAATAATTGCAAAGTATTATTGAGCTTGCAAAAACCTCATCTTTAGTATCTAGATGACTCAATACTGGAAAAATACTGTCAAATAATTAATAAAATGCAATTCAAAACTTTCAAAATATATTTTGCTTGTGGGGTTTTTTTCTTTGTAAATTGAAGTTAGTTGTAAAGTAACCAAGGAAATCCAGAGGTATTTCAGGAAGATTCATTCTTTTCCCTGTTGTTTTGATTACAATGGTAGTCGGACAGCCTTTGGGCTAAAAAAAACAGTCTCTGTCATGACCTCTTGATGGAAGAAAAGAGACAGAACAATTCATGAGATGAAAAATTCTTTCCACCAGCACTGTCTATATTATTTCTACCCATGTTCCATTATGAAAAAGCAATTCATATAAAGTGGTTTCAAGCCAAGAGGCAAGGAAATATCTTTCTTTCACAATGAAGTTTGGCAAATAGTGGGAATGTGTCATCATTTTGGAGGAAGTGATGTCAGTAAGCTGCAGAACAGGAATTTTCATCGTTATTTATCTGCAGTGCACCATTTTGACACCTGTAGGTCAGAGCACCTTAGTAAGGGTTCAGAAATTAAGCAAAAAAGTTCTACCATGTCCTAGAGAAAAATCAAAGTCAAAAACAGGCAAACAAAAACCTGAGAGTAGATGCAATGAAGAGGGTGAGAATAATGACTTCACTTTACTCACCTATCCCTCAGAGTGCTCTATTCAGTACCAAGAAAGACCTCTTCGATATAAGACTTCTTCCAGGAAGGAAAACAAAATCATAGCGAGCCTGGCTTCTTCAGCTACTAAGGACACTGACAAAGAGGCCCATCTCTTTTGTATTCCAGCCAGAAAACTCCAGGGTTCAGCATGGCTGAGTGGCTGGAGAGGGCTCACTATGAGGAAGAGAACAGAAAATCATATCAACTAAGACTCAAAAATTCAACAAATGCACACGTACCCTACAGTCTCATGAGCTCCAATGGAAGGAATGCCCATAAGCTACTTGGAAAGCCTTACATATGCCTTCTCCCCCCAGCTGGCCTATGGGCATGCCCAGTACTCTGCATGCTTTACCCACACCTTTAGCAGTTGGCTTCCCATGCTCAGCCACTGGCCAGTAGCTGTGAGCATATGGAGTAGCTTGTGATCATACAATTCCTATGAGCTTGTGGAATTGAGAGAAGGCAGACATACTTAATTATTTCAGAGCACTTTCAAAGAGAAAACTAACAGGAAGTCCTAAGTAGTACACCTGGTTTTACGGTATAGGAAGAAGGCATGCTGTCTTCAGAAATCCAACCTTGAAAGACACACAAAAAAGCTGGATTGGATGCATCTATAGACTACGATGGAGATGCTCAGAATCCTTCACCTAGCTTGATGGGCGAAAGTGTTTATTTCCCAGAACCATTTGGGAAAGACCAGAGAGAGTAATTTTTTCTCTAATATGAAGACAATTGTAAAAGACCTCCAGGAATAAGAAAATATAACATCAGACACAGAACACACTAATTTTCCAGTAACAGACTCCACAAAAATGTAGATCTATGAATTGTCCTGACAAAATTATTGTTTCAAGGTTTCTAATTAAATTACAAGAGAATTACAGATAGATACTGTAAAGAAATCAAGAAAATAATGCATGAACAACACAAGAAGGTTGATAAAGACATAGAAATAACTTTTCAAAAACCAAGTAAAACTCTGAGCTAAAGGATGTAATGAATAAAATGAAAAATATGACAGAGTACTTGAGCAGCAGCGTTGAGGAAATGAAAGAACACATAAAAATGGGAGATAATTCAAGCTGTCAAGTCAGAAAAGAAAGAAAAAAAGAATAAAGAAAGTATTGTGAGATTATGGGTCACTTTCAAGAAAAATAATTGAAGTATTATGCAATTTCTAAAATAGAAATATAGAGGAAAAGATCAGAAAACTTATCACAAGAAATAATGGCTGAAAATTTTACAAATATTGGGAGAGATGTGAGTATTTAAGTATGTGAGATTCAAAGATATCTCAATATTTTTAAATATTTCCTCCAACATTTCTCAATATTTTTTCAAAGTTCCATTCTATATGTTTGTTTTTACAATTTCAAATTTCACATCTTTTTTCAATTTTATTTTTATTAGTACATTTTTGTTGTACATGAGGTTTAATTCTTGTGAGAAGTTGGTGCATAGACATAACACATCTTAATTTCTTTATTCGTCTCCTTTTCTTCCTCTCCTCTTTCCATCTTTTCATTTCCCTTGCTATTTTCAAAAGACATATCTCCTTGTTGCCTATTATCTTCTCTTTATTTCCATTCATTTATATTTTTATAATAAAAGAGAAACCATATGATATTTAAGCTTGTGGGTCTGACTTACTTCACTTAAAATTATGACCTCAAGAAGCACACAGATTTCCTACAAATACCCCACGTTTATGTTTCTTTATGGAAAAGCAGTACTTCATTATTTGTGAATACTGTGTTTTTTCCATTCATCTACTAATGAACAGATAGGTTGCTTCTAAAGTTAATTATTTGGAATTGTGCTGCCCAACAGATTTAATCCAAAGCCTTCACTAATCTATTATTTAATCAAATTGTTAAAAGTAAAGACAGATAATTTTTTTAACTTGATGTTATTGGTACATTTTACATATACATTATGATCGTAGTCAACATTGAGAATTTGTACCAATGCATAATACATCTTAATTCTGATTTTTCCCACTCCCCTACATCTCCCACAACCCACTGCTTCTAAATATATAGGCTTTGTTTCCTTTCATTTTTTTACCATTAAATTGTTTTCTTTCCCATCTTTACTTACCACTAAACTCCTTTTCACTTTTCCTTTTGAACATTTTATTCCTATATCACAATACCTATCATAAACTTCAGAATTCATTTATACTGTCAATTTCTCATACCAGACAAGTGATACAGTATTTACACATCTGTGTCATATTCATTTCACTCATGAGTATGTTCTCAAGGTACATTAGAGTACCAATGACAAGTTTATCATTCTGTATGGCTGAATAATACTTCATTTTATTAAAAACCACACCTTTTTAATCTAGTCTCCTGTTGATGGGAATTTGGGCTATTTCCAAGATCTCACTATCACAAACTGAGCTGCTATAAACATGGGTGCACATATGTCACTGTGATATGAATCTTTTAATTATGTAATGTATATACCTGGCAGGGAAACAGCAGGGTCAAATGAGACCTCTAATCTTAGTTCTTGAGCAATCTTCTCACTAATCTTCACAGTTCTTGCACCAGTCTACATTCCCAGCGATGGTGGGGAAGGATTCCTTTCTTCCCACAGCCCCACCAGCATTTGTTATTGGTTGATTTCATGATAGCAGCCATTCTTTGTGAAGTGAGATGATAGCTCAATGATGTTTTCATCTGCATCTCTCAAATGACCAGCAATGTTTAACATTTCTTCATGTGTTTCTTACCCATTTTTACTGCTTCCTCTGAAAATGTGTCTGTTCATTTCAGATGCTTATTTTTGAATTGGGTCTTTAAATTGGGAGGGAGGTTGTTTTCTTAAGTTCTTTATATACTCTAGATAGTAGTCCTTTGTCTGAGAAACAGCTGGTAAAAATTTTTTTCCCATATTGTAAATGGTGTTTTTGCTCTGCTAGTAGTTTCTTTTGCTGTGCAGAAAATTAGAGGCCACCATCTCTGATGAGTCTGAATACAAAAATTCTCAACAAACTTCTAGCAAACCAAACAGAATAGCACATTAAAAGAATCAGATATAACCAAGTGGCATTTTTATCTTGGAAGGCAAGAGTGATTCAACTTTGGGAAATCAACAACAGAGTACACCACATTAATGGAATGAAGGGTAAAAATCATATGATCATGTCAATAAATGCAGAAAAAAACCTTGACAAAATTTAACTTCCTTTCATGATAAAAAAAACTCACAAAATTAAGCATAGAAGGAAAATACATCAATGTAATAAAAGCCATGTATTTTAAACAAGTAACATAATACTCAACAATAAAAAACTGAAAGCTTGTCTTCCTCCTCCAAGATCAGAATCAAGAAAATAACACTCACTGCTTTCTGAAACTAAAGTGTCTGTGGGACAATTAGTTGAGGGGAAGAAGTAAAGGTCACCTGAATAGAAGAGGAACCAGCACAGTTATCGCATACAACATTACTTACTTAAAATTTCCTGAGAAACTACAACTTTTTCTTTTAACATTTTCTCTATGTTTTGTTTTCATCTGTTATTCTTTATCACCATGTGTTTTCAGTACAAAATGATTACAGTTCTCACAGGGAGCTGGTAGATGTACATAACATGTCTGAGGTCTTTCTCTTCCCTTTTCTCCAACACTCCTATCCTAAGTGTGAAAATCGAGAGTCTGGATCCAGAGCAGTTTCCACGCAGCGGGTCTCAGGTAAGCTCCCAGGGTTCTAACGCAGAGAGGACACTAGAAGCCCCAACACCTTCCCGCACTCTTGCCCTGTGCATCTCTTCCATCTCACTGCTCAGTCATGTCTTTATAATGTACAGTACACTAAACGGATACATATTAGGAGAGTACTCTGGATTCCGTGTGCCGCTCTAGCAAGTCATTCAAGCCTAAGGAGGACATTGTGGGAACTCTGGTCAATAGCCAGTGGGTCAGAAGCCCAAGCCACGACCTGGCTGCTTATTGGCACCAGAAGTGGATTCAAAGCATGCCATCTGGTGCTATCTCCACACACAGTGTCACACTGAAACTAAGTCAGAGCTTGTGCTGAGGAATTGCTCAGTGTGTCATAAGAACCTCCATATATCTGGCCTCGGAGTGACGAGTGGCTGTGTGAATGCAGAGCAGGGAAATGCTTTACATGCTTTCTAATCAGCCTGACGGTATTTATTAAGCACAGATGTTTAGTTGCAGGCTGTGAATCCCACTGCCTGAGCCTGACCTCTGCTGCAGGCCAGGCAATGACAGGGGCATGTTACTGAGATCTGTACCCATCTTTTTCTTTTTTTTTTTTTTTTTAGTTTTTTGAAACAGAGTCTCACCTTGTAGTTCAGGCTGGTCCTGAACTTAACCTCAAACTCAGAAATTCTCCTGCCTCTGCCTCCCAAGTGCTGGGATTACAGGCGTGAGTTACCACACCCAGCACTGTAATAGGTCATTCTGATTGCTGGTGGGTGAGAATCTTCATGCCCAGCATTGTTACTGGGGATCGAACTCTGAATCCTGTGCTTGCAAGGCAGGTGCTGAAACCACTGAGCTAAATCCCTGGCCCAGACCTCTACCCATCTTTGCACCCTCTTCTCTCCTCCAGCATATAAGGACAGATAATGGTCAGATATTGGTGTGCAAAATCTTTGCAACTGCTTCTGCCACAGACATTAATCCAAAAGTATGTGTTATTGCTATTTATCCAATAGGTACATTAAGCACCTCTTGTTAGATGGATAAGCATTAGAAATATATTAAGAACAAAACAAATAATATCACTGCCTTGGTAGAATTTTCAGTACAAAAAGACAAGAGAAAATAGACAAACAGATTATGTTCCTAATAAATAATTTTTCTTTCTTTCTTTTTTTTTTTTTTTTTTTTTTTTTTTTGAGACAGTCTCGCTTTGTAGTTCAGGCTGGCCCTGAGCTCAGCCTCAAACTCACATCACAGCAATCCTCCTGCCTCTGCCTCCCTAGTGCTGGGATTACAGGAGTGAGCCACCAAGCCCAGCACTGTGGTATGTGGTGCTGATTGCTGCTGGGCATGAGTCTCCATAGCCACTATTGTGTGTGGTTACCAGGGAATCGAACCCAGGCCATTGTGCTTGCAAGACAGGCGCTGGAACCACTGAGATAACTCCTTGGCCCTAAATAATTATTCTTTTTGCTTCACCCAGTAAGCTGTTCAGTATCTCTCAAAATCGTGTGACTCACTTCTGTCTACACCCCCTAGAAAATACCTCACCTGGCAATCAGAATGGATCCCCAAAAGATGTTTTTCCTTACTCTGAAGTTCTGAATTGAAATGACAACAAAAAATAGCATATAGCTTTCAAAATCTCTTCACAAGCTCAGCTAATTCCACAGCATCCTACCTGCCAATCTCCTTTTCCATTACATTTAATTTTTCTCCACTATTGTTAACAGCAGTATGTACAAAACAGGAAAGAAATATGGAAGGAAGAGTTTCCTGAGACAGAGACCAGAGAAAGAGACCATGCAGGATTGAGCCACAATATGTCCGGGGTAGTTTTGTTGTTGTTATTTTATTCCAAAACAGCATTTTGATTACTCTAACATATATGCTTCATTTTTCCTTCACAGGAAAAAAAGTCAACTCACAGTATCTCTTCAGATAGGCTAATGAAACAGAAACGTTGCTGTTTTCTTTGAGGAAATAATTACTGCCACACAGAAATGACGGACTGGTGCATACGTGGGAGAGAAAGGCAGCAGTAGGAGATCGGGTTATCTTGGATCTCCGGGGTTCTTTCCCGGAGCATACTGCGGAGAGAAAAGGCACATTCTCTCACACTGGTCATTTATTATTTATTTTTATGCTTTAATTATTTGTGGAAATTTCTGACAGCTTCATATTCAGCCAGTTTTACTGACAGTCAAGTTTCTGCATTGAGGATCGGGAGAATAAAACCCCGTGGGAGAGGAGGAGGCAGAGCCGGCAGCTCCTTGCTCCTCAACAGTGTAGCTGCACAATTAGAAATAATTTGATTTTAAGAGGAGAATAATGCGTTGGTTAAAAGTGAAGCCAGTGACGTGGTGTGATCTCTTCCCTAGGAGATATTTTGAGTGTTTTCTACTGATGAAAAGAAAAGCAGCTACAACTGGTCAGAGTTGGGAGTTCTCTTCTGCTCCACTCCGAGCATGTTTATCAAAGCTGCCTGGGTCTCCTGGAGATTCGCCCACCCTGGAAAGAGAAGGTTTTTGATTCTGGGCCAAGAGCACAATGGTGAGATGATAACGACTCAGGAAAGGGAACCCGGGACCGGTAGGGCTGAGTGAAGTTCGTCCATCCAGCACGGGCTTCTTTCATCCCTTCATTCACTCAGAGTGAGAGGAGCTGTGTTAATTATTAGACTGGGGACTATATAAGCTATGTGGTTCACGAGAGGAAATATTTAAACCAGAATAATAGCTCTAATATCTTTCTAGTGGTCACAAATTTTTTTAAACTAGAAAATGTTTCTTTTAATATTTTCCTGAAATTTTAAAAATTAATTGACACAAAAATTAGACATATTGTGCCTGTTTTCAGATATGCAAACACTGTGCAGTGCTCAAACCAGGTTAGGCTTAGCTGGAGGTCCTGTTGCATGGCACAGGGAGCTGATAATGCCTGTCTGTGTGCTCACCACATTGCTTGAGGATAAGCCTAACTATGACCTCAAGCATTTTCTTGGGATGGAGGAATTTATTCTTGCTATTTATGTGTTGTTATTCGTTAGTTTGTTTTGGGGGGTAAAATCCATACCAAGGACTCACACATTCATCCTAAAGGTCAGTGGGACACACTGAACATCCAGGATCTAACATATTTTATGCATATTGCAAGGTATTATTTTATTATTTATACTATTCAAGTAATACCTCACATTCTTGGAGCATTTGTTCAGGTCAAGACACAGTTCTAGTTACCTAAACACCATTATTATCATCCCTTAGTAAAAAGAGGTAAAGGAATTGCTATTCCCATTTTGCAGATTAAAAAAAACAAGGCTTCATGGGACTAAAGCAAGCTCCATCACTGGTTATTAGTGGACGAGGGTCTCAGTGTTTCTGGCTCTGAATCCACTGCTCTTCAGTTTGACGTGCTTTGTTGCTCCTTTCATAGAAACTTGCCCTTAAACAGCAGCACAGTGATGATTACAGCTCCTCTAAATTCATACCAAATTGAGAGACTTCACCTGGCTTTTGCCTTCTTTTGTAGCAGCCCACCAGAGGATTTACTTCAGCAGCTCTGACAATGTGGTGAGTGCACAGACAGGCGTTATCAGCTCCCATACCATGCACCAGGACCTCCAGCTTCCTCGTTGTCTTGCACATCGTACTCTTCCCTTTGAAGCAACTCCCATTCTCCCACCTGCATCCATCATTCATCTGTCATGCCATTCAACTGGTGAGATTTTTAACTAGATGATTTTTTTTAATCTTTCTTGGCTACCCTTGTCTCTCAAGGTCTTTGCTCTGTCTATGGTTTTAAAGCTTGTTCATTTCTTTGTCCCCAGCTCATCCCCTTAAGAGTAGCAGTTAACACAGGCTCCCCGTTTCATGGAGTTTTGCTTTTTACATATTACAGGGCAGAGACAACCTGCTTGATTTGGTTTGAGCTTTCTTTTCATCTTGCTGGAGCTACACAACAATATCTACCTACATAACCTGAGCAGGGTAATTTAGGAATGGTTTTAAGGAGGAAACTTGGAGGTGTTATTGCTCGGGTTTGAAGAGAGACCCATTACAGGGAGAGCATGACCTCTTCTCAAATGCCTCTCTGGCAGCAGATGTACTCACTGAATTCTCACCTTCCGCTTCTGATGCAAGGGATGAAAGCACCTCTGAAGAGGAACAAAGATCCATGCTATTATAAAGATAGCATTTTTCTCATTGCTCCTTCAGTTTTGCTAAGATTACACAAAATGTAATTACATCCACAGTATTCACTAGGGAACATGAGAAGTGAATGCTAATACAGCCAACTGGGGGAGGAGAGCTTCCTGAATAGTGGAGTCACAAGTTCCCTGAATCCAGACTGGTTTCCTCAGTTGTAATCATCGCAGGCAGCTTAGAAAAGCTGTGTCCCTGTTCGTACGGCTGCAGAGTCCGCCAGTCCCTCCATATGGGAGTACATTTGTGTTTATTTCATAGTGTTGGGGTTCATGGAGTGAGTGTTCCCCTTTCCCCTTATCCCCTTGCCTGCTTAGAAACCTTGTGCCTACCCATTTGTTTTCTGCAAATAAAATTTGATTTACTGCTAGCCTTATCTTGTTTTTAATTGAGACACAATCATTATGCCTATTATGAGTTAGAGTGTGTCATTTTAGTACATGTGCACTTTACATCCTGGTTAAATCAAGTGAGTAGAATATCCATCACCCGCTATATGAGTCCTTTCATTGTAGTAGGGCAGCCAAAACCCTCTCTTCCTGCTATTTGAATTAGTCAATACATTAGATTCTAGCCTTGTTTTGAATTAGAAGTTGAAGCAAATAGTATGAGTTTGTAGCCAAAATGAGAACTTAAAATTTTGACAAATATCCCAAAACCTGAAAAATTCACTGCAAGGGAGATAAATTTTAGTCAGGAACATAAAAGAAATCATGTGTTTTGGTTGAGAGAAAGAGAGAGAGAGAGGGAGAGAGAGAGTTTAGTGAAGAGGTAAAGCTGGTATAGGACAACATTAGTGCTTATCTGCTAGCCTTGTCATCCCAGTAACCATCTATCTTCCACTGGGCAGGTCTCGCCTCCTAGAGAAAGGTCAGCACCTTAATATTGCTCCTTTTTACAAAAGCAAAAGAAAAACTTTCACTTCAAGTTGGTAAGACAGGCAATGAATATAGATAATTAAGGAGAAAATAAAATAAAATACAATAACACCAACTAATACTCAAATTGTTAGCAAAGATTAGAAGCAGCATAATTAGGAATTTCCAATGGAGGATTTGTCTAAAGGGAAAAAAAGTAACTAAAATTTCCTAATGTTGAGAAGCTAATGAAAAACGTGGGGAGAATTACAATTTTAAAAAGTATTTATTTTAGTAGAAAAAACTAAGAAAGAATGTAATCGTCGGACAACACACACTTGTAAATAATATGTACATCAGAATAATAATGAACAATAAACAATGACTAATGATTGGATCAAAATTACAATATAACTACATTAGAAAGATGGGAAAAGCAGGGTATTCTATAGGAGGAAACTAAGCCTAGAAGCTAAACCAAAGCTGTGTATAACAAAGATGATAGCATGTACATTACTTCAATACATGAGGGTATAAATGCCAGAGAGACTTCAAAAAGTCAAAAAGAAAATGTTGTCAGTTGGCAGGAACAGAATTGCTCTACTTTATTATTAGCTCAGTAACATCATTTGATCTTTTAACCTGCATGCACATAATATAATGATGAAGTTTTAATTTTCAAAAAATGTTCTTGGGTGTGTCGGTGCACACCTATAATCTCAGCACTTAAGAAACTAAGACAAGAGGATCACTGCAAGTTTGAGGCCAGCATTGGTTGCACAGTGAGTTCAAGACCAGCCCAAAGTACACAGCAAAACCCTGGCTCAAAAACAGAATCAACCAATAAATAAATGAATACCCAGTCACGCTCCCTTTTGTTATTGCTTTATTTCATCTCATCTCCAATGAAAATATCTCCACTATCTTTAATTACCACCTTTCTCATCAGAAAAATAATTTGTCCCCAATCATAAGATATGCTTATGCAAACTAGTCATTATTACAAAGTGCAAGCATTTTTGTTGCTCTAAAAGAATCACTCCTTTATTTTCTTCTTTAGATCACATGTATGTATGCAGGGACAGCTTTCTTGACAAAGAAGAAATGAATCCAAAGATTGGAGAACTTTTAAATAAGTGAAAGGCATTTTTCTCTGGAGCAGCAGCTTTAATACCTTATCCACAAAATCAGATTATAATAAGACACAACCGCCAGAAACAGCTTAGCTAATTTTCTCTCTTTTTTTTTTTCCCCACTCTGTATTCCTTCCTTTAAAATATATCCTTTCTGCTCGCCATGACCATCTGGAGAACATAAACAAGCATTTCAGAACCCAGATGCCCAAGCACCAAGGACTCCCTAATTGAGTTACACTGCAGTCTGCTGCAGAAAGCCACACCCGCGCCTGGCAGAGCCACAGCGCGGCTGTCGGGATTCACAAAGATTCCGAGGTTTCTGGGAGGTGTGCTGCTTGAGGAAGTATCCTTCTGCCTCCTTCCAGGTTTCCATTTGCTAGCATTTTTCATTGATCTTGGAAAACACATGGCCAGCATCTGCCTGTGAATAACTATTTGTCATTGTGTAAAACGTCTCTGAAATGCTCGGCATATAGAGATTTCCGCTAAACCAAACACAAGCTATGTCTTTTTGGCAGAATTGTTTCTTTGAGCCAAGTTATGAGGCAGTTACAATATTAGGATGAAGGAGATCGGTATATTGATCACATTAGAAATAGAATTGTCCTTTTGTTTAAACTTGGTTACTTATAAAATTATTCCTACTTTTATAATACATGTTATTGTGGGTCACCAAAAAAAAGAATTCATAAGTACTGCATCATTATATTTGCACCCAACCCTCATACTTACGCATATTATTCCATTTTTATGTGCAAGAATTTAAGGCTCTTTGATGGTTGTGGCTTCATCTGGTAAATTCCAAAAAAAGTTTTATGTATGACTACTTGGGGGACAAAGAGAATAGATAGTAATCACCTCATTTAATGATAATTTAGGAATAGAATATTCTTATCCAGATCAAAAGAAACGTTTCTTTGGGGAAAATATATATCTCAGCATCACTCACGTATGTTCTTTCAGCTTACACAGGGAGCACTCTAAGCATTTCGAAGGTGCTAGCTGCCCATATGAGAAGAATTATCTGGTCTCTGTCTCCACTGGAATCTAATGTAAAACACAAACATACAAAAACTACAGCATACACATGCAAATCCTACAAGGTATCAGATGCGGAAGCAACCAACTGCCAGAGCAAAGGGGACCTTTGAATCTCCTTTTAATGGTAAAGAAAAGATCTGCACGCTAAGGTAAGAGAGTCCTTTGAGAATGGAGAAGGGGAGGTTTGGAGACCCGGAGGAGATTGGAGTTTGAGCAAGGTGACAGATATGGCTGGACAAAGGATTTGGGAGGATTCTGGAACAATCATCTGGGACTGTGTTCTGGGTCATAAAGTTGGCATGATCTTAGGCAAAACAGAGCCAGGGAAGGACAAAGAAGAGTGACACAATCAGAGAGACTGTCTGAGAACTACTACCTGTGGCCAGAATGAAGGCAGAGAAGATGACAGTGGGGAGCCAGGAGAAATCTGAGCACGGCCCTTGGGAGACCATGACTCTGACAGAGATAGAGCATTGGGGGTCATGGCCAAGTAAGAAACAGATAGAAGGTATAGGTGATTCGTGTTATTTACTATGATACCTTGTCTGAATTCAATGGAAATAATAAGTTAGCAAATAATGAGGCAAATACAGTGGCCCACACCCCTAACAGCAATTTCCCTTCTCAGGATTGGCTATCCACTCTCCTAAGAAATTTTCTAGCTCTGGAGAAATTAGGTGAGCATAAAATTTATTCACTTTATTTAATAAATATTTAGTGAACATAACTATGGGTCAGACATTCCTTTAGCATTAGTGACAAAACAATACGCTTACTAGGCAAAGTTCCTGTCCACATACAGTCCTCATTCTATTGTGGGAACTGACAAATGAATAGACTGACAAATAGAAAAGAGTATAAAGATAAATGTCAACTGTGCTCTGCAGACAAAGCAGAGAGAGGGAAAGGCAGTGATAGAAGTGGCTCACTCTTCTAAGATGATCAGGATGGGATCTGTACAAAAGCCTGAGGAAGCGCAGAGTGATTCTGTTGGATCTCTCAGTGATTTTCCTAGGTAGAGAATGCCAGGGGGACAGCTGTCCTGCCCCCACAGGAGCATGCTCAGTGTGTCCCAAGGAAGTACAAACACCCCACGTGGCTGGGAAATTGAGGAAGGAGGTAACAGAGAGTAACAGGGCTGTGGCTATAGCTGTCCAAGGGAGGGCAGGGGAAGAGCCAGAGCAGCTGAGAGACAAGGGGAAGCCCTATAGCTGGCATCAGTAGGAAGACTTGGAAGAACAAGCAAAGCACTATGAATTAGCTATTTGCGTAGGAGCAGAAAGACAAACAACTCATGTGTTATCAGGGAAAGTATTATGGAGAAAAGAGCAAATGTGACTTATGCCAATTTGTCTGACATAAAGCCTCCTTGGGAGGATGGGTGTGAGGAGATTTTGGAGGGTCAGCAGGCTCATCGTGGGACACCTTGAAGGCCACCCTAATGTATAGCCACAGAGGTTTAGGGGTAATCTTCTAGTTAACAAAAAAGTATTTTGAAAAGATGGAGATAAGAGTGGCATGTGTTTAGAGTGAGCAGAGGAAAAGCTAGTCAGAAGCAGGGAGACAAATTGAGAGGTTTGCTGCAGTCAAGCTGAGGGTCTCGTGTGATCAGAGAGGAGTTGTTTCAGGTTCTCTGCATCCCGAACACATCACAGAGCAGAACACTGTAAAGGATTAAAGAGTAAGATTTACAAAAAAAAAACACAAGACACTGAGTAAGTGAATCAAGCGGAAGTTCAGTCCACAGGGTGGGAGTGGACCTGTGAGAGGAGCCCCAGCTCTAACAGGGGCAGGCCCCACATGTCCTAAGAGCCCAGCACTGTGACAGGGTCTGTGGCTGGGGACTGACAGGAGTTGTAGGGTCCCAGTTAACAAAGCACTGTGGCCAAGATTTAAAGATTCAGCAATGGGAGCAACTCTCAGGATGGTGCTATTGACAGAAGCCAGAAAAACTGCAAAGCAAGCAAAGGGAGTCAAAGCGTAGGGAGTTTGCAGAGTCAATAAGGAGAATGGTTAGAAATATAAGAGAGCAAGAGGCCATCAGAGGAAGACAAGGTGGGGAGAGTTGTAGAATGGGATGAACATTGAAGAAAAAGTTAGGGACCAGAAGAGCCTTTATGGTAAAATCGTGGTCTGATTTAGTTTGAAGAATTCCCATACCATAGTAGCTGAAAGTCTACATTAGGGGGTTGTTACCAGAATGCAAAGAAAATGTCCCGTAAACTGATGTTTGCTCTGACAGAGAAAAGTAGTTGGTGAAGTCTGAATTTTGCAATGTGAGAGCACCTGAGGGAAGAAGAAAGCAAAAATGAAAAACAAAGGAGACGCTGCAGGGTAATCTGGAAGTTGCACAAAATTATGCTGAGCTCATTTTTGAAAAGAACTGAGTGGATGGTAATTCCCAGAAGAAATTCAGGGCTTGGAAATGTAGAGGCTCCCACTGAGCCTACAGAGAAAACATACTGTTCATTGCTATTGCATCCCACAATACAGGGTAAGTGGAGGTCACTTGGGGAAAAGAGGAGTCCCCACAGTTCTCTGCAATTGGTGAAAAAGGTGAATTTCTTAAGGAGAGAGGCCCTAAACCACATTAAAATTGTAAGCTTCCAGCCTTGTCTCCCCTGTGGTTCCAGGAGGATTTTATACGGCTCACACACAGCTTTATTTAGGACTGGAGGGGAGCCAACTGTCTATTGTTCAAGTTCACATTTTAGCTGATGATGGAAATTCACACATTCTGTACAAGGCCATCCTGAGGAGCAGTCCTCAGTGTGCGACTTTGGCAAAAAATCCTACATTCTAGGACAAACATGCTTTCCAAAGAGGCAAAGACTTTCAAAACAAACAAACAAATCAGCCAGCCAGAAAAAATGGATCTTTGTTTTAAGTCTTTACCACAGGGAAGATATCTGCTGAAAAGTTTCAGGACTGATAAGCATCATTTCCCCCATTAACTATTTTTTTTCCTTGTAAGAGAGATCCCACCACATTAACCTGACATTTTCTTGTTATTAGAATGGGAAGCCCACCTTGCCCCCTCCCTACAAGTTGTACTTTCTTTTAAAACTTCGAATTCTGAAAAGAAAAAGAAGAAAACTTTAGTGTTCACCAAAACATATTTTAAATTTTTGAGATTTCAAAATGAATTTGGGGAGGACAACACAACTTCTCCATGACCTTTGCCATGTACTTAGCCTTACTTTACTTTGTAAAATAAGACAAGTGTCAGGCTTTCTGGGGTGTGGCAAGGATAAAATAAGATGCTGTACACAGAGACAGATTTCCTATAAATGTGAAAAAGATCTAAAGACAGAGGGGAGGAAGTGAGAGGAAAAAGCAAAAGGAAGTGGAAAGAATTAAGATGTTATATACCAACTCCCTATGAGGCGCATAATTATTATGTATTGCAATCCAGTACTGATAAAATTATAAAACATTGCACAGTGCCACCTCCACAAGGAAATTATCCCTCCCCCTCTGAGCCAGACAGCCCTCTGTAGAAACCACTATCGTTGAAGTCTCCATTTAGCCTTCATTATTATCCACTGTGTCTGTTGACTTGTTTAATATTTGTGGCACCTGAGCAAATTATAAGTCCCAAGAGAGCAATGACTTGTTCCTCACTCTGTCCCTGGTGTATACAGGATGTTCAGCACAGAGGAAGCACTGACTAAATAGCCACTGAAAAAATGAAAATACGGTGTTTGTGAAACTTTGTCTCTTCTTTTTCCTCCCTCCCGAACTCACAGCGGATGTATGTGTATGTGTGTATGCTGTTATCAAAATATATGGTGAATATTTAAATTTCCAAAAGTTCAACACAGTAAAAGACACACATTCCGTCATTCCTGCCGCTTTTGGAAATCGTTCTGGAAGTCTTTCTTGTGAATGCCTTCATGACACGATTAAAAAACACAATGGATGCCACTGTGAAGTGCCATCGGGGTGAGGACAGCTTGTCGAAACATTCTGGTGTGTCCTCGTCACTTCTTTCACGCAATCGACTACTGTGCAACTTTTGACTTTCCTTCAAAGTTCAAAAGAACTATGAAAGGTGCATTAGTTACTTTTCTCTCATTGCTGAGACAAAACACCGACACTCAAAGTTAAAGCAAGAGGTTTTATTTGGCTTAGGGTTTGTAGAGTTTTCAGTTCAGAGTTGGCTCCAAGGTAGGGATCACGGAAGAGAAACAACATCCCACACAAAAAATAACAAAAGCAGGAAGAGAAACAGTTCATGCTGGCAGCAGGCAGCAAAATACAAGGAACGTTGTTAAGAGCATCTTTCTGCCCCTTAGGTGTGATTCAGATTGCAAAGGGCAGGTAGTGCTCATGCCCTTAATTCTAGTGCCCTCAGGGCCACCCCCACCATAAACCCATTCAGACTTGACTCAGCTACGTTCAAAATAGCCTATGACCACATGGGGCTTTGGTAGACTCCTAGATAAAACCACAATGAAAGGTGAATGTTTTGAAACGAGAGCAGTAAGACATCCATGGTGACACAACTAAAGACACACATGAAAGGCTTCCAGAACCACTTCAGAAAGTGGGGGGAAAAGGATGGAATAAATGGCTTTGAAGTAGGGTAAATATTTTGAGGGAGGATAAATAGCAATGTGTCTTTAACTGTAATGCTTTTTTAAAAAATTATTTAATTGCTCTAATATGCACATGGTAACACGTTTGCAAAGTCTATACAGTGTATGCTGTCCCAACACCAGCACATTCTCCATGTACAACACTTTAGCAGTTTGTCCGAAATGTTATGGAAGTCCATATAAAAGGATGAGAATTTTTTACACATTTGCTAAAGTCGTAAGCATCATCGTTTCCAGTCTTTTCATACAAACAGTAAAAGCTCTCATAGAAGGTTCACCAGCCATAGATGCTCTGGCTGTGCCTCTCTCTTCTCTTCTACAGGGGGCATGGCTGAGATCCCTCCCTGCCTTCACCACCCTCTCTCTCCTCCTCCTTGTCTAATCGCCTCTCTAAGCCCTACTGTTCCATTATTCCACTGTGAGGCCTGACGACCAGAAAAGTATGGCAGTGGCTGAGGAGCGGCTCTGGACGGCTCTGTGTCGTGCGCGTCCTTTCCAGTTCCTCCAGGTGAGACTCCCTTTCCATGTCTGCCATGACAGCCTCATTACCACGAGGAGGAGAAGGAGCCCAGGGTGAGCAGGGCTGGCAGCAGTGACCCCGTGCAGCGCCTGCGCACTCGGACCACAGCAGTGTGGCCGCTCGGTCACCATTCGTGCTTCCTTCTTGCTGCAGATCCCCTCTTTGAGCAAGTGAGGAATTGCGGAGAATTCTCCCGGTGTAGTGCGCTGTATTTTAGAACTGCCCGTCTAACAAGCACCAGCCTGGGACAGGACGGCACCGGCAGCCTGCATGGGTTCTGCTACCTCAGTACTTGCTGGACTCCACAGAGCAGTGCAGTGGCGGAGTTACACAATGATGATGACACCTGGACTGTCTGTGTGATCTGCTTGTCCAAGGGAACAACCAGCCTGCTTGTAATAACTTTTTAACATAATCTTCACTATACCTTTTGACCGGCCTCAGATGCACTCATTTTTTTCAAATGCAGCTCCTTACATAATCGAGTGATGGAATGGGGATATATTAATTATTGCTCTTGTGGTCAACATTGAATTTCTTCTATTATATTGTCACTGTATATAGAGTTGCAATAGTAATTTCTTCTCCGTTTATAACAAATGATATTATACACACACCCAGCATGATATTGGCCCATGAATAGATACTTACACATGATAATTTCCTTTCCTTTCTGTTGTGTGCACTTCTCTTCATAATATATTTTGGAATAGAAAACAGAATTGTTAGAAAACCACTAAAAGGAACTTTACAAACTCCGACTCTCACAAAAACTAAATGAAAAGAAGGACTTTAGAGTTGCTGCCTGATTTCATTTGGCAGATCTGATTTCTTTTAAGTCTTAGAAAATTTATTTATTTATTTATTTATTTATTGAGACAGGGTCTCACTTTGGAGTTCAGGCTGGCCCTGAGCTCAGCCTCCAACTCACATCACAGCAATCCTCCTGCCTCTGCCTCCCAAGTGCTGGGATTACAGGTGTGAGCCACCACGCCCGGCACTGTGGTATGTGGTAGTGGTTGCTAGTGGGAGTGAGTCTCCATGCCCAGTATGGTATGTGGTTACTGGGGATCAAACCCGGATCCTTGGGCTTGAAAGACAGGTGCCAGAACCACTGAGCTAAATCCCCAGCCTCCTAGAAAATTTATTTTGCTATAGTATTTCTAATATTCTTTTAGCTCCTTCTAAGAAAAGCTCCATGCAATTCTACCACAGGTTTTTGTAAGGACGTCTTTAAAGTGACTGTTTAAAGAGAATTGAATTGAAAATATTCTAGTTTTTCCCAAATTCTGCTTTGTATTGGAGACAAAAGAAATTTAATAGACTATAAATCCAATGTATAAAATTTCTCAGCACTTCATTCTGTGAGAATATTTTTACCAAAAGTCATTAGGTTTTCAAATATACTTGTTCTAATTTTCATATAACACACTGAACTATGAGTCAGTTCAGGGAAGATTTAAAATAGGACTCCATTTTCTTTGCACATAACTACTCATAACTGCACAGAACAAGTTTATACTGCCTTTGTCCAATCAAGACAAAGGTAAGAAGGGTAATTAAAATAAATCAAAATAATCAAATGATGCATTTGTAATTTCTCTTTGAGTAATGTTTGGTGTTCATATTATTTTATTTTAAAATCAGACTCAAAATGCAGTGGATTTAAAGGAACAGCTTCTCAGTTTGACAAATACAAACAGATTCCTTTGGATAAATGTGACTCTTTATCTCAAGGAATGGAACCCCTACTCCCAGCAGGGAGATAAGAAGAGATTGGTTTATCTCTTTGACTCCTTCTCTAAGTAGCTGGAATTGTTTTCTCGTTCATAAGGTAAGTGATGTAGACAAAGGCAAGTTCTCCTCTCCTGAAGTGTGTGTCTGGAGGTGTTTTTTTTAAATGTGTATCAACTTGAATTATAATTTTGAGTTGGAAAAATTCTTTGCCATTATTACTTGAGGTCATTTTATTATTGAGAATTGTAAATGGGAACATTCAGATCATCAGAAGACATTAGAAACCTACCATAACGTTAAAATGTTTTAACAAAGTTAACACCGTTCTTCAATTAAGCGGTAGAGATTAACGGATTGGAAAATGTATGGACTAATTAATTACTGTCAATAATTTTATTTGCTGGTTTGAGATTATTTGCATTTCTACTTATGCAAATGTTTTCCCATTTCAGTAAAACTCCATAGATGTTTTTAATGATAACTTAAAGTCTTTCTGGACTTTGCTTCTTCCCACTCTGAGAACTTAAATGGCCTGCCTTTCAAAATTGCATAAACAATACTGAAAAGAACATCTTGCCTACAAATTTTATTTGCATTCCCACATATTTCCATATAAAGACAAGCTTGAGAAGCAGTTTCAAAAGCTTCTGTAAAATCTCTTTTCACTGCTTCTCTGTGGAATCAAAAGCACTGATCACGTATTAGAATGGAAAAGGCCCACCTCAGGTTCACAGACGTCTCTGCATCACAGCTGTGTGGAGGTAAATTCACTACTACGGGAAATGTTTGTCCATCTGCGCTACTCTCCGGGGCTCAGAACCATCTTCGCTGTGGGTCTACGCTTTGAGATATTTAAGTCTGGTATAAAAAAAAAAATTTTTTTTTTTGAATTCATTCTTTTCTGAACAGAGTTATTCATCAAAAATATATTGGAGTTGGCAAGGCTGCAGAGAAAAGGGAACACTTCTCCACTGTTGGTGGGAGTGTAGACTTGTACAGTCTCTGTGGAGATTCCTCAAAAAGCTAGGATTGGAGGTCCCATTTGACCCAGCCATCGCTCTGCTAGGTATATACACAAAGGAATTAAAAGAACCTTTTTACAGAGACATATGTGCACCCATGTTTATAGAAGCTCAGTTTGTGATTGGTAAATCTTGGAAATAACCCAACTGTCCATGAACTGGAGCCTGGATAAAGAAGATGTGGTTCTTTTCTAGAATGGAGTATTATTCTGCCATTAAAAATGATAAGATTGAGTCATTCATACTCAAATGAATGTACCTTGAAGGTCCTCATAAGCAAAATAAACAGGTCACAGATGTGTAAATGTCGTATCTTTTCTCTGGTATGAGAAAATGAAGTTGTAAATGACTTGTAGTATGTATAGTTGATATTGTGAAATAGAAAATATTTAAAAAGGGAAGAGAGTGTAGGGGTAAATAACAAGGGGGGAAATGAATGTGGTAATAATAAAGAAAAAAGGAAACAAAGATGTATATAGGGGATGGGGGGTTGCAGGGCAGGGGGAGAAAGGGAAAAAATGAGAATCAAGTCGTGTCATATTCTGGTACAAACTCTCAGTGTTGAATGCGATGATGATGTGTATTCATAATGTACCAATAAAGATTAAATGTATTTTAAAGATATATTCTATAGCTATTTGAAAATGTATTTTAAAGATAATACTTTAATCCCAAAATATACATATACTAGTCAAGCAATAAATAAATTTAAGTAGTTAAATATGTATGTCCTTGCTTGAAAAAGGAACTTGATGATACTTATTTACAAAACAACTGCACAAAGTCATGTCTATATTTTGAGAAGAAATTCTCACATAATCCCTAGTTGTTAACAAATTGGAAATCTGGGCTAGGGACTTAGCTCAGTGGTTCTGGTGCCTGTATTGCAAGCGCAAGGACCCGGGTTCGATCCCTGGTAACAATATACCATACTGGGCGTGGAGACTCACACCCAGCAGCAACCAGTACCACACACCACAGTGCCGGGCGTGGTGGCTCACGCCTGTAATCCCAGCACTCGGGAGGCAGAGGCAGGAGGATTGCTGTGATGTGAGTTGGAGGCTGAGCTCAGGGCCAGTCTGAACCACAAAGCGAGACCCTGTCTCAAAAACCTAAAAAAAAAAAAAACCCACAAACTGGAAATCTTTGAAGAATGACTCAAAAATGGCAGGCGCTAGTCTTAAATTTACTTTTCAATATGTAAACCTTTTAAGATTTACATATCTCTGAAAGTATATGATGATCAATAAGGTCATTAATCATTTCAAAAAATAAATATCAGAGGGCTGGGGATTTGGCATAGTGGCAAGCACGGGTCCCATGTTCAATCCCCAGGACTTCATTCCACAATTCTGGGCTTGGTTGTAATTCCAGCATTTGGGAGGCTGAGGCAGGAGGATTTCTGTGAGTTCAGAGCCAGCCTGAACTACAAAGTTAAACCCTGTCTCAAAAAACTAAAAATAATAATAATAAATAAAAAATAAACATCAGAACTCATATTTTGTTATCTCTTCTGATTGAACTGTATTGCAATTATCATTAATATTTTTAAACAAAGATTTTTCTGACAATAAAAGTAGTAAACTCATATTTAAAATGTCAAAAATAAACAAGTATACAGAGTAAAAACTAATAGATCACCCAAAATCATTTTGTGCAGATACCTTCAGAAAAATTGTTTTATAATTATTTCTTGTCTTCTTTATAGATTTCTTCTTTTACTGTTCATATGTAAGCATATCTTCTTCTGATTTCATTCTTATCCATTCTTCATTTACTATTTGTAATCACACTGTATATATAATTGTGTGTGCTGCATTTTGCTCAACATTACTGATTATTAAAGCATTTTCATATCATTAAAGCACTCTTCATTTTTAATTACTACATCAATATTCTATTATGCAACTGTACCATAATTTACTTCCTCTAATTCAGGATCTTTAAGGAGATTTTATTTTTCACTGCATAAGCAATGCTATGATAAACATTATTCCTTCCAATTTTTTTGCATTTATAATTATTTCCTATTAATACATTCCTATAAGCAATACTAATGGTCACAAGATACAAATGTTTTGTTGCTTCCCAAATAAGCTGTTATATCTATCAATTTATATAATTACACTTTAAGGGAAACATTGCTTATTCAAATATAATAAAATTTTAAATAATAAATGCTCATGTATGTCAATTATTACCTTACATCTTAAGGATTTACAAGTTAAGCAATTTATAGAAATTTTCAAATATATTTTAAATTCTCACCCTAATAATATGCTTTATAAATGATATCTTTCATTTTATCAGTAGATTTATATCCTCATGTTTGGACCAGGTTGACATAATTCATCCAATATATGTGTGTTTTGAAAAAAATAGGGAAAAAAGCAAAATCTTGCTCATTTTTCCCCTTTACTATATTTATATGAAGGTATCCTTACCACTTGGAAGAAGTGAAACATTGGACATATTCAATATTAAGTCAACCATTTCTAGGTCTCTGGTAGTTTCCTGGTATGGTCCCTGAAGTAGCAAACCTGAACACAAAGGAAGGAGGAAGAGGACATGTCTGCAGGAAGATGGGTGACGATGGGAACCGTTGGGTTTGGGAATGTGAGTTGTGCGGATACTGAGCCAACTCCTAACACAACTTTGGGCACACCTTTATTCATTCAATAAAATTAAATTCCTAAAACTTTAGTCTCCAAAGAAATACACTTTTACTCTGGTATGAGAAAATGAAGATGTAAATGAGTCCTAGCATTGTATGTTATACATTGTGAAATAGAAAATGCTCAATGTAAAATAAGGTGAAAGGGGACAATGTTGAGATTGTAACAAAAAAGTAAGGAAACAAATTTTATATATATGGGGGGGTGGTAGGGTGGGTGGGGCTATGGGAAAAAATGAGAATTAAGTTGT